>MU596817.1:5743197-5835305 GCA_024362625.1 Silurus asotus
GGGGGGGCAATGGAGAGGAGAAGAGTGAAAAACTGCAGCGTTAAATGAGCCTGCTACCATGACCTCTCACTTCACACACATGCACACACAGACAGGCAGGTTTACACAAACATGCCCATAGTTTGAAAAAGGCTTTTCTTTTCTTTTCACATCTCCCACACATCTGTAGAGTCTCATATTTTGTGGACCATAGTATGTGTAGAAACTTAGAAATACAAATAGCAAATGTGAAATACGACACAGTGGGAAAAGGTCACCGAAAATGCCTTCATCATATGGATTGTAGTAATCATGGTTTGTTATTGTGGTGCTGAGGGCTGCTCGGGCAGTGAAAATTTGCCCATGGTTGTCTTGAACGTCCGATTCATCTCTCAACTGTTATCAACATTTTATAGAATTAAATTCACAAGGGCATTAAAACCTTGACTTTTCTGTAAATTTCTGGCTATTTTGGCCCTGTCTCCTACCAGGAATAGAGCTCCATACTTCATGGCAGCTGTACAGATTCCTAAATGAAGTCCAAAGGAAGTCTAACTGTCAGGATCCTTGCACTCTTGGCTTGGACAAGGAGCCCTTTTGGCATTGGGTCACCCTGCTCACATTGGCTCAATAGAAAAGAATGTGCGAGACACATTATAAATAAACACACACACACACGCATGCACGCACGCACGCACGCACGCACACATGCACATACAACTAAACAAAAATTAATCCACTGCAAAGCTCAATCTTGCAGTTTATATACAGTGAGGAAAATAAGTATTTGAACACCCTCCTTTTTTCCAAGTTCTCCCACTTAGAAATCATGGAGGGGTCTGAAATTTTCATCGTAGGTGCATGTCCACTGTGAGAGACATAATCTAAAAGAAAATCCAGAAATCACAATATATGATTTTTGAACTATTTATTTGTATGATACAGCTGCAAATAAGTATTTGAACACCTGTCTATCAGCTAGAATTCTGACATTCAAAGACCTGTTAGTCTGCCTTTAAAATGTCCACCTCCACTACATTTATTATCCTAAATTAGATGCACCTGTTTGAGGTCGTTAGCTGCATAAAGACACCTGTCCACCCCATACAATCAGTAAGAATCCAACTACTAACATGCCTAAGACCAAAGAGCTGTCCAAAGACACTAGAGACAAAATTGTACAGCTCCACAAGGCTGAAAGGGGCTACGGGGTAATTGCCAAGCAGCTTGTTAAAAAAAGGTCCACTGTTGGAGCAATCATTAGAAAATGGAAGAAGCCAAACATGACTGTCAATCTCCCTTGAACTGGGGCTCCATGCAAGATCTCACCTTGTGGGGTCTCAATGATCCTAAGGAAGGTGAGAAATCAGCCCAGAACTACACAGGAGGAGCTGGTCAACGACCTGAATAGAGCTGGGACCACCGTTTCCAAGGTTACTGTTGGTAATACACTAAGACGTCATGGTTTGAAATCATGCATGGCACGGAAGGTTCCGTGCCATGCAGGTTAAACCAGCACATGTCCAGGCACGTCTTAAGTTTGCCAATGATCCAGAGGATTCATGGGAAAAAAAGTAATGTGGTCAGATGAGACCAAAATAAAACTTTTTGGTCATAATTCCACTAAATGTGTTTGAAGGAAGAAGAATGATGAGTACCATCCCAAGAACACCATCCCTACTGTGATGCATGGGGGTGGTAGCATCATGCATTGGGGGTGTTTTTTTGCACATGGGACAGTGCAACTGCACTGTATTAAGGAGAGGATGACCGGGGCCATGTATTGCGAGATTTTGGGGAACAACCTCCTTCCCTCAGTTAGAGCATTGAAGATAGGTCGAGGCTGGGTCTTCCAACATGACAATGACCCGAAGCACACAGCCAGGATAACCAAGGAGTGGCTCTGTAAGAAGCATATCAAGGTTCTGGCGTGGCCTAGACAGTCTCCAGACCTTAACCCAATAGAGAATTTTTGGAGGGAGCTCAAACGCCGTGTTTCTCAGCGACAGGCCAGAAACCTGACTGATCTAGATAAGATCTGTGTGGAGGAGTGGGCCAAAATCCCTCCTGCAGTGTGTGCAAACCTGGTGAAAAACTACAGGAAACGTTTGACCTCTGTAATTGCAAACAAAGGCTACTGTACCAAATATTAACATTGACTTTCTCAGGTGTTCAAATGCTTATTTGCAGCTGTATCATACAAATAAATAGTTCAAAAATCATACATTGTGTTTTCTGGATTTTTTTTATTTAGAATATGTCTCTCACAGTGGACATGCACCTACGATGACAATTTCAGACCCCTCCATGATTTCTAAGTGGGAGAACTTGCAAAATAGTGTGTGTTCAAATACTAATTTCCCTACTGTATGTATTATCTAAATAGCAAAACAGAACAATACTGGCATTGTTCATAGCTGAACTGCTCTAATAATCCTGCAGCAGGTCATTCACTGGCTGCATGGCTTGGAACCAATTTGTCATAGCACATATTAATTGGATACAGGTAACTACATCTGCAGATTAGAAGTACACAAAGGGATGCACCTTGCCCTTATTTGGCTAATAGCCGAAAGAGGTTAACACTTAAATTTTGCATGAAAAGTGTGTGACAACATTAGTGACTCTTGATTTTTATCTGCAGAGTTTATAAATATAACAGCATATTCATTTTAATAAAAGGATGAAGTAGCATGAAGTTCAACTTTAAAGGGTTTTGTCTAAAGCCAAACTTCTGAACAAAAGCAAACAAGAAAAAGGGATTGACTTACTTAGAAAGTAATTAGTGGTAGTGTTGCCATTGTAGCACTGACACATGGAGAAGTGTGCTATAGGTTGAGCAGGTGAAGACAGCCATGACAGGCAAAAGCAATGCCAATGTACTGTAATTTCCACGCTTCCATAGACCTACTGTGGCATGCCAAACAACACAATTACTCATTCATTTATTCTGGCAGCAAGTGTGCAAGGTATCTTAAACATGCACAGCTAAAACACAGATTTAAGGTGTTTTGTGCACTTTTATATTGATGTGAAGCTTTCTCAGCCTAGGCTGTATTAAAAAATGTGGCTGCTAATGATTTATGGTTGTGCGGTGTGTGAAGAAAGGGTGCTGCATGAAGGGTGTGTGCACTTTCTCCTTCTGTGCTGTGAAGCAGGTTGCTAAAACAGGAAGATGGTGTGTCCTCACCGCTGACACAACAAGCGGCAGGTCTGTCTGCAGTTAACGCATGGCAGACTCACTCTCCCACACCAGCCTACATGTGTCTCACACACACACACACACACACACACACACACACACACACACACACACACACACACACACATATAAATTATAAATTATGTATATAAATTAGTCCAGACTAACTATTTATACATTTCCCTAGAGGAGGCAATTGGGTTCTGTGTGTCAGGTATGCTCAACACTTGAGAAAATTTTCTCTTTGGTTGACCCTAACCCTAACCCACTATTTATTTATTTATTTATTTATTTATTTATTTATTTATTTATTTATTTATTTATTTATTTATTTATTTATTTATTTATTTATTTATTTATTTATTTATTTATTTATTTATTTATTTACTACAGGTTCCAGATAGCATCAACCATTTTTCTACCCAAAAATATTATTATTATTAATATTTATTTTTTTATATTCTTCCTTCTTTAATGGTAAGACAAAAAAAATGATATTTTTTTCTGAACAGACTGACAGTTCACCCTCTATGACTTTGATGGATGATTCTTAAATCCATAACATTGATATTTAGCAAAAAGGACCCTTATTAATTAGTCAGACAGAGCACATATATGCAATAAATACTATTTCATGCAGAAATTAACCATTTTCTGCATTTAAACAAAAAAACAAAAACAACCTACTACTACTACTAATACTAATAATAAATATAGCTGAAAAAAGCGATGGCGGGCCCTCGCACATTTGTGTATCGCTATATGGTGCCTCCCAGAAAACAATGCACAGTGGGCAAGTGCATCAAGTGGGTAAATATCAGTGGAATATTTTATGTTGTTACTAACTCATTTGGGGACTGTAGGTAAAAAAAAAAAATAAGCCCACATTTTAGACAAACAGGGGCGCTAGTGAGCCACTTTAGAGACAAACGTTTGTCTGACCTTTCCGTCGACACTTAACAGCCAACAAATGTGATGTATGTGTTAAATTTCAGGTTAATCTAAGCACGCCTTAAATGTGCCTGAAATAAAAGTTACGTTTGACACGTTGCCATGGGAACAGCATTTTAAATATCAAAAATCCCTTTGCAGTTTATCACCTACAGTGTTTCGGCATCATGTTGATTATGTTTGGTGTCAATCGCATGAATATCCTAGGAGGAGTATTTAAAAGTTCACCACATGCAACTGTCAAAAAATCCACCTTTTGTGACTTACACACTTCCTGGCGCCTGTTGGTAGCGCTATGTCCGAGATTCACAATAAGCACATCGATGCGATCGGAATCCTTGGTCGAACATACACACCGCGTGTCATCCCAATAAGATATTTTTTCTCCATTCCTGTTTCTCTGAATTCACCATAAATTTGTCTCCTTGCCTTGGCAGCACCGTTCGAGATATCAAAAATCCCTTCGCAATTTAGCAAGTGCAATGTCTCGGCATCATGTTCAGCACGTTTGATGTCAATCGCATGAATTACCTAGGAGGAGTATTTAAAAGTTCACCACATGCACTTATAAAACAATCCAAAATGGCCAGCTTCCTGTTGGGTGGAGCTAATAAGTTTGATTGTGATAGTTGTTCGGGTCGATGAGATCTATATGCATACCAACTCTCGTACATGTGCGTGGATGTGTGCCTGAAAAAAAAAATATATATAATAATAATAAATTCTAAGGAAAACAATAGGGCTTCGCACCTTTGGTGCAGGCCATTCTGGCCTGCTCCTTGGTGCTCGGGCCCTAATAATAGAAATTTTCAAAATAAATATAGTCATGCAATTTTAAACGTCCTTCATAAGCTGGACTCAGCCCATTTGCTCTGCAGAGACAAAAATCAAACCTGCCTATTTAACCAAACCTAGCAAGTACTTAAGGGTGGCTACACATCCCTGTTTATAACCAAAACAACCATAGCCGTTAATGCCAGGTTCTCAAAAAGGTTAATTAGAGATTAATAAAACATGGCAGCACTATCAGATACTGCTTGCTGAGGATCAGGTGTCCTTTATGGCATTCCAGAGATTGGGCGATTTTCAGTACAAGGTTAGTCTGAAGAACTCTGGTTACTGTGTACTAGACAGGGATATGGTCCACAGTGAGCCAGTCATTAAAAACAAAACAGTGGATTTACACAGACAAAAACAAGGAGTTGAATACAAAATATCTGGCATTTGGAGGTAAACAAACATCCCAATACAGTTAACAATGCTAACAATGATCCATAAGCTTTTGTCTCTTAGGGTGAATTATCATTATTATCATTATTATCATAAAAAAATATATATATACAAAAAGCAACTACATTTGAAACTTAAATAAAATGCTTATCTTCGGCAGAGACATTCTTTTATCAGAATATTTAATTAATGTTGCCTTTCTTAAAGGCAATGCTGTTTGTTTTAGAGTTGTAATTAATCTATGACAGAAATTGCTTTTTTAAGAAGGAAACCAACATAAACTTCTTTAGACTTTGCTGTGCTTGTTAAAAATTATAATAAAAAAGAAAGCAATAAAAAGACATAACGAAAAATATTAAATGTAAAAATACTTCACATAAATGTTTTTTTTTTATTTATTTTGTAATTAGAACATATAACACATAGCTGCGCTTGTAGATGGAAGTACATATGGAAGCTCATGACAAGAAGGCAACTTGGTAAATTGTTTTTCTTTCTCACATTGCATTTGTTTCATCACCTGACAGCGCATTGCTTCATCTATACTCAGCTATTGTAATTAAAAAGGTGGCATAGCTGAGCTCTCTCTGGGCTGTGACACTAAATTGATTGGGGGTGGTTTTATACCCTCCACCTTCTCAGGTCCTTGCCTCAGAGAAATATGAACAGATACCCCAAGCACAGCTCCAACCATATGTCACATGCAAAGTGAAAAGTTTATCACCTTGGAAACACATCCATAAGCACCAAGTCTAGCACATTAAGTATCAAGAACATGTTAAAATATGTATAAAATAGTAAATAAACAGGTCTACTTTTGCTCATGCAAATACTTGAGCTGACCCACTTAAATATATTTAGTGCATTTTGCTTGTTAGAGAGAAAAGCAACCAAATAAAGGTCAAGTAATACAAGCATCACATTCACCATGTGAAAACTGTCTTCTGAGTAAATCCTGCTTCTTCTTCTTCTTCTTCTTCTTGTTATTTATAGTAATTGAAAATGGTAACTGTGTGCTTTTTGATTTTATTGTCTAAAACACAAAATGATAATATAAATGTAGAGTTGTTTTTAAAGACTTTACAGGAATCTTAAAACAAAACAAGACAGAAAAGCACTGTTTAGTTATTGGTGGATAAGATTATAAAACAACTCTTTACACAAGGAAGCCAGGTCCAGAGAACATGGGATGGGTGAAATCTAAGCTTCAGCTTTAAGGTTCATTTGCTTCCAGAGTTTACCACTGTCGTACATTTGTGTCTACCTCAATGATTGTTGGCTTACCACCCTGGCATGTGCCCCTGTTCAAGTGGCGCGTGTCCAATGTTTTTCAGAGAGACACTCCTCCTCCAAAGATTTCAGATAGGGGAGTCATCCAGTAGCCCCTTTATAGATTACGTTTTGCCCTTTATAATTTATTACATTTAGATTAAATCTGGTGCTACTTAATATAAAAATTTTATGTACGATCCCCTTTAAATAATACATTTTCACTGGCACCCTGCATCTCACTTTCATCATTGTTCCTCAATTGCATTTACAAAAAATGTGTTTTATGGATGCAGATTGAATGGGGTCTAATGTAAAAACAAAACAAACAGGGACATATTCTGTGACAACAAAGGCTACTGCTGTGAAATAGTGCTCATCTTAATGTGAATTTGAGGAACCTGCTGCTTTTCATCCTTTACCTATCATGATTAATTACACCTACAGAGCAGCTCAAGTTTATTTTAGTCATTTTTTATAAATATATCCAGAAATTTCCCAACTTTCAAAAATTAAGTTTGGTCAAAATTATTTTGTCAGTAAAGATATCATCATTATATCTGTTGTCCTGTATCATAATCAAATGCAGTAAGCTATGTGTGTGTTTTTTTTATTTTTTATTTTACACTGTTAGAGAAAAGCATTAAAACTATGGATACTTTTTGTGATTTTGTCCTTCATAGTGGTCATGACTGTCCATCAATCTACAGCAAAGCACATGTTATACCAAAAAGATTTCATTTCTACCTGCTGCAGGTGAACTCTCCATAGGTAGTTGCTTACTGAACTCCAAATATAGTTCTCATTAATGCTGGAGTGATTAAATCAGCATGGGCTTTTGCAGCATCGACTCTTGCATGTCAAGGGTCAGAGATTCAGTTATAACAAGGGCAATGCAATTAGTGTTACATTAATTTTCTCCAGCAAGTCATCCCACGTTTAAACATTAGCCTAATCTTCTTTTTCTTTGGCATGTATAATTACCGAACTATTTCTGTCATCATCTGAATACATTAAGCCCCATGCAGGGGCTGCCATCAACATGCCACTCAAGCTCTGGCAAAGGCTGCATGCTGACTTAAAGTTGCTCAGTCAAACTTATAAGTAATGGGTACTGGTGAAAGACGATCTGCTGTAACAATAATACCACTTCTGCTGCATGTACACACTACTTTAAAGATCTCAAAGGGATATCAGCCATTGATGTGCACTGGTTTAGAGCACAATATGTGTTTCAGGCAGAGGAGACCTGAAGAATTGCTGTCCATGTCCTCAGGGATGATGAGCCTTTAAATGCTTTCTCTGAAGTACCCTTCACTTTTTATCCACTAGAGAGTATCAAAGTGACATCAACATATATCATCTTAACAGAACTGAGGCGAATAGGGAGAGATGAACAGACTTTTACATTTTAGGAATATTTATTAGTAAAACAGAAACACATTGAAAAGCATTGAATAAACATACTAGCGTGATATTTTTATATATACAAATCTGAGGACAAAATCATATTGTTTTCATAACTGGTTCATTTATCAGATAAAGATATAGAAATTGCTGTTTTGTCCCAGGTGCACATACATTTTAAAATATGTTCTTCTCTTGTTAAACAAATTTACAGTCAGCTCCGAAAGTATTTGAAAATATTATTTTCATAATATTCCCTCTATACAACAGCAAAATACATTTGAATGAAGGAATAAAGGAATCAATATACGATTGAATCGTATGGCTTTCAGCTTTTAAGGGGTGTCTATAAACAACTAGTAAATGCAAATTTAGCAACTGGAATAAAAGTTCAGATGTGAGAACGTCTTTGCTATGAAATTATGACGAACCCTCGCTATTAATTATATTGAATTATAAGTGTCTCAAGAGTGGATACTCAGCATTTGGTGAAGTACATGGGTCACTGACTACAAAGGATACAAAGTTAAATATTAAACATACATTTCATAAAATGTAGATTTTTTAATTGTCTGTTTGTCCAAATACTTTTGAGCCTGTGAAAATGAAGTATTGTTTATGCATTATGTTTGTTAATCTAAAGGTGAAATTCTACACTTTAATCACGCTGTTTTAAATCCATTTTGCTGGTATAAAGAGCAGCAAAATAACAAAAATGGTTGCTGTCCAAATAGTTATGGACCAGATTATTTGTCCTGAGAGCTTGAAAATGTTTAGAGACGAGTAGTCTGCTTAAGGGTCTTGGTGCACTGAGATTCTATTAAGAACTGCCTTGTAAGAGCTTTACTCCCACTGCTTTCAGGAAATGTCTGCTGTAATGTCCTCACTGTTTCGGAATGCTACTAGACTCCCATGCTGGGAAAATAAGTGAGAAAGAGAAAAATGATTAAATCATTTTTGAGGAAAGGGGTGTTGGGGGGTCTCTAAGAACAACATTGGTTACATTGTCAAAGGCCAGTTCAGCACTAGAATTACACTGGCTCACTTATTTCCAGGCACCGTAGCAAAAGGCAGCAAATGTGAAAGGCAGCTAAATTATGATAGTGCTGGAATGCTCTCTTATGGTGATTGAGCACTACTCCCTACAGTGAGTGGCAAACCCAGGTTATGCAGAGGGGAGTGTTTGCAGTGCAAAGCTCCACTGTGAACAATAACCTTCTTATCTTGACTCTCAGCCCAGTATGGAATCTCCTATTCCTCCAAAGAGGACGTCTTTTTCCAGCCCCGGTTTAAGAACACCAATATCAAATTAACAATCTGAAGGGCAAATGAATCGCCTGCTATTGTTATAATTAAGGGGCACAATGTGCTTCCCTAGGGCACATCTGTCTCCAGTGAATAAGACATATCATGTTAAGGGGTCCCATTCTTTACAGACGTTCTGGCAGGTAGCCCATCAACAAACTGCTTTAGAGCAGAAATAACACACTTTAATTATCTGTCACATCTGATCCATTTATGTAGATTGTGTATGCCCATTTCTTTGCAGTCTATTACAGTCTTTTGCAGATTGTTTTGAAAACAAGTATAGAGTCAATGCCTAGAATTACAGAAAATATGGGTAAATATTTTATATACGTTAAAATCATGGCTGAATGCACAAATATGTTTGGCCGAAAGACAGTTACAATTTTTGTAGCACTAGATTATTGTGCAGGGACTATATTTAATAACATATTCTAATAGATTATTGCTTGTATGCAGTAGTTACAATTTGGTAAATGTGAAGATTACAGTGAAGTATGTTTAAGCAAAATCAGCAAGTGGTGAAATACGCTGCCAGGTCCAGGAGTCACCCATGGAGAGAAAAAGTAGTTTGCAGAGAGCCAAACACAAACACACATAAACATACGTAGCTAGGTCTTTTTCCCTCACTCTGCCCAGCCCATACTGGTGCTGTCATTGTCTATTAAAAGCTTACATGTGCATGTCCAATTTGTTGAATATGTATGTGGCCTCCTTTTTTGGCAGCTGCCCATTCTGCACGTGGCCCTGAGGCACCAAACAGCACCTCACAATGATCACAGCATGCCTAACGGTGCCACTTTATTACTACTGAAAATCTGCTTTTACTACACTTTATCTGATCTTTAACTATGTGGACTTGACTTTAGATTATAGAGAAAAGAAAATTGAAGTGCTTATTAGGAACTTTGTTCCAAATGGGCATTAGTGAAACCATGACACCATGCAAAAATATATCTGAAGACCAGTGAACCTGTAATTTATGAGTAAAAGGATTTTTTGACGAATTAAAAGATGAAAACAAAATACATGTAAGGGTTTATAAGAAGTATAAAAGATCTTATGTTTTGTTATTCTGGTTTTAATTTGGTAAACAACCTGCAATAAGCAATAAGACCAATCTGTTATAAATGCTCCAATCATAATATACACTAATTCCAATAAATACATAGGCATCAAATATCAGCACTTCCTGCTAAAGAATATGCAGAATTCAATAAGCAAAATTTATCACCAGGCTGTGTGAGCATCTGTCAGGTCAACTTTCAGCAAAGAACACACAGTGGCCTACAAACATGGCTGCCTAGACTACAATATCCAGAGCAAAGCTCTCATCACCAGCACAGCTATGCAGTGACTAGAAAAGTTTGCAGGTAACATGTCTCGATTAAAGAGTTTATTGCTGCAATGTTCTCTGTATTTACTAGCTTTGGATGAGTGCTGGTGTGGCAGAATATCACAAACTTTTTTGAAGGTCCTTAATGACAAGGGGTTGACAAGGGCATTGGTTTATTGGGATTACAGAGAGGAGTCAAACTTCATAAGACTTATTCATTGATCTGTTTCAGTATGTCTTTGATGACTCACTGAGATCAGAGAATGGTGCTTAATAATCCCCTAAGGAGCAAGCAGCAAATGGAACAACCCAGAAACACCCTGAAAAGACTTTTCTTTACACTGTTCTAAAATTATCTAAAATTGATTATAAGGTTTTGCATGAACTTGTGGAGTCCATGCCAGTTTGAGTTCACACTTTTATTTAAGCAGAAATACAGGACTTACCAAATACTAAGAAACTGTGATATTTATGCGAACAGTTCACTCAGTTATTTTCAATAAAACAGTGTAATGAAAAATGTATTATTAAATTAGAAAATAATGCAAACTAGAAGCATTTTCATTATTGAGCTCAAACTTTTGAGCCCCACTGTATATAGTGAAATAAAGCATGCAGAGATAATTGGAATCATTAATAACCAGTTCTTCAAAAGCTAACTGAAACAACAGCCAAGGTTAACATAGCTTTCTTAATTAACAAGAAAACACAAGTTAATGATCTGTCACCAGCACATTGGCACGTACAGTGTCGGGTTGCATATGTGTATGTGTGTGTGAATATATATATATATATACAGTGAGTAAAATAAGTATATGAACAGCCTGCTATTTTGCAAGTTCTCCCACTTAGAAATCATGGAGGGGTCTGAAATTGTCATCGCTGGTGCATGTCCACTGTGAGAGACATAATCAAAAAAAAAAATTCAGAAATCACAATGTATGATTTTTTAACTATTTATTTGTATGATACAGCTGCAAATAAGTATTTAAACACCTGAGAAAGTCAATGTTAATATTTGGTACAGTAGCCATTGTTTGAAATTACAGAGGTCAAACGTTTCCTGTAGTTTTTCACCAGGTTTGCACACACTGCAGGAGGGATTTTGGCCCACTCCTCCACACAGATCTTTTCTAGATCAGTCAGGTTTTTGGCCTGTCACTGAGAAACACGCCGTTTGAGCTCCCTCCAAAAATTCTCTATTGGACCCATCTTCAATGCTCTAACTGAGGGAAGGAGGTTGTTCCCCAAAATCTCGCAATACAAGGCCCCGGTCATCCACTCCTTAATACAGTGCATTCTTCTTCCTCCAAACACGTTTAGTGGAATTATAACCCAAAAGTTCTATTTTGGTCTCATCTGAGCAAATGACTTTCTCCCCTAACTCCTCTGGATCATCCAAATAGTCATTGGCAAACTTAAGACTGGACATGTGCTGGTTTAAGCAGGGGAACCTTCCGTGCCATGCATGTTTTAAAACCATGACGTCTTAGTGTATTACCAACAGTAAATTTGGAAACGGTGGTCCCAGCTCTTTTCAGGTCATTGACCATTTCCTCCCGTGTAGTTCTGGGCTGATTTCTCACCTTCCTTAGGATCATTGAGACCCCCCAGTCTGAGGGCGATTGACAGTCATGTTTAGCTTCTTCCATTTTCTAATGATTGCTCCAACAGTGGACCTTTTTTCAACAAGCTGCTTGGCAATTTCCCCGTAGCCCTTTCCAGTCTTGTGGAGGTGTACAATTTTGTCTCTAGTGTCTTTGGGCAGCTCTTTGGTCTTAGGCATGTTAGTATTTGGATTCTTACTGATTGTATGGTGTGGACAGGTGTCTTTATGCAGCTAACGACCTCAAACAGGTGCGTCTAATTTAAGATAATAAATGTAGTGGAGGTGGACATTTTAAAGGCAGACTAACAGGTCTTTGAGGGTCAGAATTCTAGCTGATAGACAGGTGTTCAAATACTCTTTTGCAGCTGTATCATACAAATAAATAGTTTAAAAATCATATATTGTTATTTCTGGATTTTTTTATCTATACAAAGATATATATTTACTATATATATAAATATAGTGACGGGGGTAGGAAAGGGTGAAATGTCTGTTTAGTAGGCAATCTTATCATGTGCCTGAATACTAATGTGTAATGTGTGTCTTTCAGTCCTGCTGACATCAAACCATGTGAAAGACAAACAAACCATGTGAAAGGCTCATTTACACCCCCACCTACTATGCAGATCGTAGAAGGACAAGAACCCCACCATCTGTCTTCTTGACTGTGCATGTATGTGTATGTGTATGTACTGTAAATGTATAAAACAGAGATAGGAATATTCATCATATATTCTTCCTGTATTGTCATAGGCTTTCTAAGTGAGAAGAATAAGAGCATATTGAATTAGAGCTTGGTTGTTAGTAAAAAAAATAGGGAAATTTTTTTACTAGCTATCCTGTCATAGCTAGACTTGCACTGTGTAAACAATGAACATTGTGCTCCTTAGAATGCTTACCCAAGGACAGTGGATAGTTGCACTTGTTAACCATGCAAAAAGGCTTGGACTGCAGTTTTCTCTGGCTTACTCATTGGGAATAATGTTATAGAAATACATTTCCAATGTATATTCTTAATTACGATTTATTTTTAAAATTTGACACTGATTATTGTTATAAGTCTGTGTATCTAATCTGTAAAATGCAGTGGCGGGAGGTCAGGGCCAGCAAAGCTTTCTTTGCTGGCCTAAACACTATCAGAAGCACTGATCTACATTTACAACCTAAATTCTAATATTTTGTTTATTAATTTATTCCGAAATGTTTATTCTTTTTTATAGCATTTCTCTTGTTTGCACTGCTTCCAGTACGTGTATGTGGCTGTTAGATTTTTCTGTCCAATCAGATTTCAGCCTCTATGTGCTGCCATGTCAATCTAATCTGCCCAGGGCCTGCAAAGTCTGTCCTGCAGGCTCTTTTACTATTGATAACATTACCAATGGGTCTGTTTATTTAACCAATCAGATTCTATATTCACCTGAATAGAATCAGCATTTTTCCATCCTCTGATTGGTTGGTCAGAGGGAAACTGTTACAGCCAAGTTTGACTGGAAAAACACTTGTACTGCACATATGAATACATCTGATTTAGAATTTTTTTAATGCCTACGGAGGAAGATAAATTCATTTGGTCGTGGACATACTTAAAAATACATTTTCCAGAAAAGCTAAACGTCGTGAGGATAGGTCGGTCAACCCCAAAGCTAGCTAGCTTGTCTCAGGGAAAGAAGGAAATTGTACTTGTTATAAATATCTCCAAGCAGACCTTTCCCAAGCCATGCCAGACAATAAGCTTTCTGTGCCTATCCAAGACACTGAGAGAGAGTACTTTGTTTGCAGTGGCACCAACAGAGAAAAGATGACCGGCAGATTGCATTGCTGGGGGTGAGTCACCAGCCAAGCATGCCAGACTTATCTCTAACCATATACTGTATACACAAATAAATTCGCAGCATATAGACTCAAGACGTGGAGAGTTAAAACAGACAAGGACAAGTTGGCAAGTTGGCTGGAGCGCTATTTCTGTTTTTGTCCAGCTGGGACAAACTTATTACTTTAAAACACTAGGACATATGATTATATTTTTTGATCAGAGACAACACTAGATTTATTCAGAGCAAAACCAAAATATACCAGATATTTGCTTTGCAGTTAGATTTTGACACTCAAGTGACAGACACAGGGCATAAAATGTAGGGCTTGAGTCAAGGAGTCAAACATTAATCTGCTTTTGGAATTAAAAAAGGATAAAAGACCTAATAAAGGGGAATCCTGTGGATGTTAAACTGGCATGCTTAATATTTTCTGGTTAAAAGAAATTAAATTAAATTTATTAGATAGATAGATAGATAGATAGATAGATAGATAGATAGATAGATAGATAGATAGTCTTTTTTTACACATTAGCATTATTTAAACAGTTATAGAAGAAAAATCACTTGCTTAATAAGGATGAATTTATAAACTTTAAATTCACATCTGTCATTTATATATTTCAGTTAAAGCTACAAAGCTATTGTTAAAATCACAATTATAACGAAATGTTTTTGAATTGACATCAGTGGACAAAAAGAGCTAATACGTGCAAAATGAAAAAACTCTTCAGCTATTATGTTATATATTTTATTATATATATCATATTTACATTTAATCACCACATTATCTGTGTAAAGCTGCTTTGAGACAATGTTCATTGTTAAAAGCGCTATACAAATAAAAATGAATTGAATATATTTTAGCTGATATGGAGACGGATGATTGACATTGATTGAAAATTAAAACATTTTCTGCAGTCTTTCACATTGCCTATAACATTCAGCCCTCAAACCTTTTTATCCCCTTGCAATTTTACACCAACCCTTCTCTCCTCCCTTTCACCCAACTCATTCCTGCCCTGTCATACTTGTTTGACTTGCAGGAAGAATGTTGGGTCTCCTTAGTGATTTATAAACATACACATAATAAATGGAAGGCTATAGTTTAAGTTGTGATGAAGCATTTGGAGCCCAGTCATTGCGCTTCAGCAGTGATTTAAAGAGCTGACATTTATGGTCCACAGTACTATTATTCAGAGTGACTGTCTATGTACTGACAGTATTTTACTATGAACCATGCAGAGTTGATCCTGGGCCCAGTAAGAAATCACAAGAAACTCAAAGACCATTTGTTTATCTTTATCATTTATTTATCTTGATTTTTTTAATCAAGTGTAAAATCCGAAACAACCTAATGCTATAATGACACTTTGTGTTCCATTAATTTCTCATGACCTATTCCATGTGCCTTGCTCAAATGTTTCACTGTGTTCATTAGCTGCTTGGTGAACCTTTAGAATGAAAAAGATATTGTCTTTGTATTCATCCCACTTCCTGAAATTCATCAGATCTATTTTTGTTGTCCCATTCCAACATCCAATAGATGTTCTGGCCAGAAAACCTCTCATGTTTCCTTTTGATTAGTGCGGAACCCAAACCCTCAGATCCATGGCGCCATTTACTGGACATGCAGAAATCAATGTAGCTTGCAAGAAAAAAAATCCTCATTTAGACTCGGATCTCATTCCATACTAAAAGGGATCCTCTAATTTTCCATTTGGGGGTTTTCTAACCCATTGGTGCCATTGGGGCCTTGCTACACAAACTTTGGCACAGGGACATGCCATTCCAATGGCTTTTTCAGGACAGGACCAGTCTCTGGAACTGCATTATGTGCTACCATAACTTAATTCCGGTAGCTGAGTAAGGGAATAATTGAATCGTGTCTCTATAAGATGGATCCCTGAGAGTGGGATGCTACAATCAACTCTAGCCACTATCTGGTTTAACTCAGCGGAGATTACAGGCTAACAATGCTACAGTGCTGGAGTTGCACGGAGGTTGATTGATCCTCTGCGCCTCAAGGCATAATGGACCACCCCTGAAACCATTGGTCTAGATGTTCACACAATCTTAATAAAACCTGAATCGCACTGACACATTTTTATAATGATCTGTCCACTGTGATCTGTGCATGATATTCCCTACTGGCTTTGGATTTACAGCATATTAGCAGAAGATAAAAGCAAATATGATTACTACATATGAACAAACTGTAGATCTTATAAACAGGAAAGTGGGTTGGAGAGGCATATTCTGGGTAGGGGGTAAATATTGCATTTAAGTAAGTTAGTATTAACCATGTGCTACTAATGATTAGTGATTAAACAGTTGCGCGTTCTCTGACATGTTGAACTATGTGCCAAGAAAAGTGTGCCTCTGGGTACTTGGCTGTCCCATAAATGATTGAATCCAATATAAAAGACCCAGCTGTAGTCCACTGGCAAATGACACCTACAGTATATTAGCAGGGAAAATAAAATATTTTGTTTGACATATCACTTTTTTTCTCTATTAGAATTATTCTGATATTGATTGTGGATGCAGTATAGATTGCTCTCTATCAAAGATTTTGTTTTCACTATGCAGTACACTAATAATAACATCTAAACAAAAGTAGAACTAACAATAAATGAATAAATGCTATAGATCAGTTTTTAGTAACATATAAACTTATTGCATGTTTAGATATGTTAGCATTTCAGAACAAAGTGTTTTTATTTGCAAGTGGTAGTACAACATATCACTGTTTGCACTGTTGAAGCATGCTGAGAAATGATGGTAAAAAGGTTACAGGTGTATGCAATTCAGTACTCAGACAAAATATCGCTTATTTGTGCTAATGAAAGCAAGGCGAGATCAGTACTCATCTCTGCGAGTGCTTGCTAGATTTTACTGCATCTTTGAGCCAGTGAGATGAGCATCATGATGTTCAGGCAATCACTAGGAGAGAGACTTTTTACTGCCCATTCCAACAGATAAACAACATCAATCTTTGCTCTGCCACTGGAGGATGGCTGCACTGATATCACTGCCTTCATAGCATTTGGGTCTCAGCTAGAACATAAATATAAAACACACACTCACAAATCATGCAAACACATACTTAGCTGCAAAAAAAAAAATTAAGAATATAAGAAGTTGAAATGAATTTAGGCATTTATGCATTTCATGTGAGCAGGTAATGCATTTTTACACACATTAGGTACTGATAAAGAATATACAACATACAAATATGCATACATCATCCTTTATAGGTGCTTAACTAGTAGTTGTATTTAAAATGCATGTAATATAGTGATAATGCTTATTTACTCAAAGACGATTTGGGTGGATCTGTATTACTGAAATTCACACTCACATGTGAATATACATGTGTGTTAAAAACAAACATGTCTAAGCTGGACCTGAAATACACAAATAAACGTGGTTTTGCCATATATATCTAGTGAGTCAGTGACAAATTGAGGGAAAGAGTTTTCATAAATCAAATGCTGTGTTCTGCTGCCTAAAGAGGAATTGTCTGGCAAGCAGACATGATTTAAGAGTCTGTTCAGGCTACAGCTGAACTACTCTACTATTCCACCCCCTGGGAAAGTACTTTACCTGAATGCTACTTCCGCATTCTTCTTTACAGAAGGGGACAACTATGAATAGAGATATTTGTTTATTTATTTATTTATTAGTTTATTTATTTATATTAAAATATTAACACTTAAAAAAGTATTGGGTGATTTAAATATCTGACCTTCAGACTAAATCTCATGTATGTTTTATACGTACTTTAGTGTAGTCTAGTAGAAAACCTTGATAATTTCCCATAAAACTTATGCCTTTTTCAGCATCTCCCACAAAAGCAAAAAAAATTTAAAAATCTTTAAAAAATTTTAACCAAAGAACTTGAACAAACACACCTGCATCATCCCTTCAGCAATAAAAACAGCACCAGTCACACATGAATAAATACACAAGTCAATGTTGTGTATTTAGAGGTGGGGTTGCTTTTGACACCTGAATAAAATATGAATAAGGGTTGCTAGTTTGGATGATATAGTAAGGGAATGTCCATGTCCAGGTGCAGGGCAGAAGACAAACATTCCCACCATGTAGAACGCTGATCTCATGCCACTCTCCCAAAAATTAGCCCTTCCCGGAGCCTCCATGTTTACAATCTGATTAAAAGCCACAATGTAAATCTTGTAACCATGACTCAATGATAATTAGCACAGCTACTATCAAGGCTTGTTAATAAGTAACTTCCTTTAGCTTCTGTTTTTTTCCCATAAACAAAGCATTCAGTCTCCTGACCCTTTGTTTTTTTTTTAGCATTTATGATGTACTCTTATGCTAACATGCTGTAAATATTTCCCAATCTACACTCAATACCTCATTTCAACAAAGCAAAAATATATTTGTGATGTCTTTGAAAATGTATTGAAAATGAAAAAAAAGACAATAATATTCAGATTCTCTTCTGTGAGAGTTTCAATTTTGCTCAGGTGCCTCTCTTTTTTCTGGATCACCTTTGAGATGCAGTAACACTGCTTACAATCGGCATGTGGAAATTCAATTGTTTGGACATTATTTAAAAACGCAAACAAATTTTTTTTTTTGCATGAAAGATTGTTCATTATTATGAAGGGCTGAGTCATTGAGAATCTTTAATGCAAAAAAAAAAAATTGTTTCCCTTTTTAAATAATGTCCAAACAATTGAATTCCATTGAAGGAAGCAATCAGCTTCCTTCAATGTAAGAAGTTTGGAGCAATTAGCTTCCTGGAGCCAAACTAAGTAACTGGGGAGAATAGGCCTTGGTAAGAGAAGTGGCCAAGAACAAGATGGTCACTCTAGTTGAGCTCTGGAGATCATGTTAGGAGATGGGTGAAATGTTTTCTTATGCAGAAATTTTTTTTTTTATCTTTTTCAGCTATTAGAACTAATATAGACTATTGTGTGTCTATCCAAATTATAGTATATTTATTATAACGTATATTTGCCATTAGTCTAATCTAATGGAATCGTTTAGAGTAATTAGAGTGTCATATCATATGGTCTAAATACTTATGTCACAGCATTATTTCAGTTTTTTCTTTTTAATAAATATACATTGTTACAACCAATCAGAATTTTGCTTGTAATTTAGATTTTAATATAGAGTATGATGTACATACAGATTACTTTGAAATATTGTTTAAGCATTTTCTCATAAAAAATAAAGGGGTCTAGATGCTTTCTGAATACACTTTTACATATGTGCATAGCCATGTTTGTAAAAAACACACAATGAAATAAGAATTAATTATAAGAGTAGAGGTCAAATAAGAGGTAAAATTGGGCGTTCAGTAATGTGATGACTATTATTAAAATGGTGCTTAATTAGATCTGGCTACTTTGAGTCACAACAGTTATAAGTATGCATGAATGAATATCCATGGCAACACCAGCTTGCTGCTCTAGAAGGACACTGGATGAAAATATCTCTCTGTGGTATTCAATGTATTTGACACAGCAGGGGAGCCTCAGGCAGACTGGTGAGCCAATTGTATGAATTTTGTAGTATGAATAGATAGCAGGTAAACATGGTTTACAGGGTTGAACAAACTTTATCTGATTCTTCATTTGTGCAGTATGTATTCTCTAACTATGAAGTATTTACTAATAATGGCCAGGCATTTTTAGTTTGCCAACAATTGACTGATTCTTTATGACAAATAGTAATATTATTCTTAATATTATTGGCTTATAGCCATTTGAGGGTTTAATAATTGTGATTACTGAATTATGCTTCATGCATTCCCTATCACTCACTAACTTCTTGCCCTGGAAATCAAATACTTAGTTTTGGAAAGTGCAAAAATAGCATTTTTACAATATTAATAATGTTCTTATTGTTTGGCCTGCAATTGTATTAGCACAGAGTTCACCAAAATCTTTAAGAACTAACTTTAAAAAAAACACACATGGTAACATATTGCATTTAAAAATGTCGGACAAACCAATACACAAACAGAGGAAGGGTGTCTCCATGCATCTGCTCACCCCTCCCCTACACTGGTCATCAACTCACGAAAACCACAACAAAGAAGAAGGGTATTGCTGAAATGACCTTGGCTGTGACATCATGGGCTGGCTGAAAGAAATGAAGCCATTAGACTGAGACAGCAGAAAGTCATAAATCAAACCATTTCCAATAAGCTGCCTTAATGGCTATCCATCATAGAGGCATGCAAGACGAAGTAAAGGCAAGGCAAGGCACAGCCTGTGTTAAGCGGGGAGCCCCGGCAGGTCCAAGCCGACCACAGACATAAACAATAATAATCCCAAGTTGATGGTTCAGCCTGCAGGACATTTAGAAACATGCTGCATGCCTTTTGTTTGTCAGAGGTGATATTTACCAAGCAGGAAGAAATGTATTACAATATTCAGTCCAATTCAATTCAATTTTATTTAATTTTAATAGCACTTTTAACAATGGACATTGTGCAAAAGCAGGTTTACAGAATAAATAGATAAAAAATATATTTTTTATTTAGTTCCTCTTATTTTCAGGGAGCCAACAGTCACACCTCCCTCCAAAGCTCAATACTCTCACTCAACCTCTCCCTCCTACTAATCACCTACACCTGTCCTCTATTTATCTGTCCCCTTTATAAGGTCCTTCTTTCCCTTCACTCAAGGTCTGATCAACTAGTTATGACCGTAGATCACCCAGACTACCTACCGCTCTTTTTCCCTGTGCTTCCATGCTCCTGGCTATGCTTCAAAGGAAGCACTCAGTTATGTTTACCATTTGCTACAGTCTCATCTAAAGTTCCCTTGTGTTTGCATGTTTAGACCAATAAAAGACAATCTGTTTTACTTCCGGTTTCTGGATCCTGGTCTATCCGTGACACTTATAGAACCCCTATTGAGCAAACCAGTGGAAATAGTGACACAACTGCATTAAATAATAAGAGAAAGAAATCAAGCTTAAAAGGGTACGCATCCTCTTCTGTGTGACAACAAATGTACATTCCTTGAACATTTTTTTCATTGTTGTGGTTCATGCAAAACTTTTTGTGGCAACTGTAGCCCCCAAGCCATTGTTGTAGTGTTAATTTAAGTTCCAATCTATCTTCATGCTTTATAGATCTTTAAATTGGTAAGACGTTAGGGAAAGGATCACAAGTACCTCAGGAGCATGATTAACTCAAGCAAGCAAGGGTCATTCCAATCTTGAAGAAACCTGCTCTGGATCCATCAGACATCAACAACTACAGATCGGTATCACTTCTCTCCTTTCTTTATAAAACTGTGGAACGCACTGTTTTTAACAAACTGTCTGTCTATCTCTCACAGAACACCCTCAATGATCCGAACCAGTCTGGGTTTAAAGCGGCACATTCCACAGAGACGGCCCTTTTGGCTGTTTCTGAGAAACTGCATGCTGCTCAGTCATCCAAACTGTCATCTGTACTTATCTTCCTGGACCTTTCAGCAGCATTTGACACAGTAAACCCCAAGACTCTCTTGTCTATGATCAAGGGCCTTTGTATATGCGGAACAGCATGGGAATGGTTTGCTTCCTACCTGGAAGGTCGCTCATACCAGGTAACATGGAGGGGATCCACATCTGCCCCATGCAGACTCACCACTGGTGTCTTACAAGGCTCGGTACTTGGTCCCCTCCTTTTCTCCCTCTATACCCACTCCATTGGTGAGGTCATATACTTACATGGGTTTTCTTACCACTGCTATGCAGATGACACTCAACTAATCTTTTCTTTCACTCCATCATATACCACAGCTTATGCTCAGATCTCGGCATGCTTGACAGACATATCTTCATGGATGAGTGCTCATCAACTAAAACTCAACCCCAGCAAAAAAGAAATGCTGGTCATCCCAGGTGATTCATCTACATGTCAAGATCTCCAAATAACACTTTATGACTCTCTGCTCTCCCCTTCAGCCACTGCTCATAACCTTGGGGTAACTATGGACAATGAACTGTCCTTCTTCCCACATGTCGCTAATGTGGCTCATTCCTGTCGATTTCTTCTCTACAACATCCGAAGGATTCGACCATTTCTGTCCACACAGGCTGCCCAGGTGCTTGTTGAGTCTCTTGTCATTTCAAGACTTGACTACTGCAGCTCTCTGCTGGCAGGTCTTCCCCTGAACACTATTCGTCAACTGCAAATGATTCAAAACGCAGCCGCACGGCTTGTGTTCAATCTGTCCAAGTTCTCCCACTCCACCCCACTGCTGCGTTCCCTTCACTGGCTTCCAGTAGCTGCACGTATCAGATTCAAAACACTGATGCTTACCTACAAGGCCAAAAATGGATGAGCACCATCTTACCTCAGAGACCTCTACCTCACACTGCACCACTCTGTTTGAGATCCTCCAGCACTGCTCGACTGGTACCACCTTCTCTCAGAGGTAAGTATACTTCAAGGCTCTTCTCTGTTCTGGCACCGCGGTGGTAGAATGAACTTCCCCTAGATGTATGTACAGTGTCCCTGACTATATTTATGCGACGATTGAAGACCTACCTCTTCATGAAACCCTTAAATTTGCACTTTCCAAGTTTACTTTGTAGAATTCAAGAGTTATATTTAGATTAAGTTTGTAATCTGGCATACCAGTGTAGATTTATTCATTGCTAGAGACTTAAAGCACTTTTGTACATCGCTCTGGATTACGGCATCTGCTAAAAGCCGCAAAGGTAAATGTTAATGTAATTTAATAGAGAAACACAAAGAGACAGAGAGGGGAGACTGTGAGATAGAGAAAAGTGGATTATTAGGCACCCTTACTGTTGCATATAAAAATTATTGTTATGTAAAAATGAAAGACACTGTACAGTGTGATCAGGGTGTAAGTAGGGACTCCGGCAATACTAGCTCTGGCAGCATAACCAAAGGAAAAAGCCAGAGGCTAATACACACATGAGGGATCTCTGGAAAAAGAGATAGATCTCCACACCACTGTCAACAAACCGGAGTGAACGCATGAGAGTGAGGGGATGACAGCATCCAGACATCCCAGTTCACCAAAACACTCTGTATCTATGATCCCCCATGATCTGCTCCTTCACCTAGTAAATAATCTATCAACAAAAGGCTTGACTAAACAAACATTTTCCAATCACTAAGTAGAAGGCTGTTCCATAACTGTGTGGCTTTGTAAAAGAAAGTTCTGCCCCTGCTGTAGTCTGCATTATTTGAGGTACCAACAAATAGCCTGCATATATATATATATATATATATATATATATATATATATATATATACAAAAGTTTGCAGGCTTCGGAAACACGCCTTTTGGTGGCTTCTTTCCCCTGCGACAGGAGCATGTAGTTCTGTGTGCTTTCTCCATCACAAAGAACCACTAATCTAGGTTTCATATGGAATTCGACGGCTATGCTTTCTCCTGCCCGCATTGCATCCTTACTGCCATCAGGAAGGTCAGAGAAGGGCAGTCACTTACTGTCAAGCAGTCCCAGAGAACTTATGGCAGCAGCATCCAATGTGATTCCACTTGGCCTCCTGCACATGAGACCCCTTCAGTGGTGGCTCAGGACCCAAGGGTTCTCACAAAAGGGGAATCCCCTCCATACTATCAAGGTCACACGGCGATGCCTAAATGCTTTAGATTCTTGGAGAGATCCTGGGTTCGCTGGGCTGCTCGAAAGATCTACAGGACTGGATGCCATGCACAGGCGAGGCCTGTATGCACAAGCACAGCTTGTATGCCTTTCCCTCTGAGAGAGTTTGCCTGGATGGAGCCCATCTCCTCATGATGGCCCCAAGGTGACCAGGCAGACTGTGGTTCATGGACCTGGATTGTCCACCACCTTCCAGAGTTATGGAGGTTGTGGCTGTGCCCACTGAAGGGTCAGGCCATTCTACCTTCCAGAGCTCCCTCTACGAGGAGGTCATATGCTGTATATCATTCCCCCATAGCAGGGCGATCTTTGGGCAGAGACTCACTTCTGACAATGGCACCCGGAGGCTGTGGCCTCCAGTGTGACCTAGAGTGCCTGGGTGGGACCTGACCATTGCGCAGGAGGCTCTATCCAAGCCCCCCTTCGAACCCCTGGCTGAGGCTTTATGGAGGCATCTCACGGTCAAGACTGTGCTTCTGCTGGCTATCTGCTCTCTAAGGAGAGTGTAAGAATTACAGACTGCCTCAATCCAGATTCCACCCCAAGCTATATCAAATTAAGCTCATCCGCAAAACAACCTTAATTTCACAAAAGTAGTTATGTAGTTTGACATAGAATTTCAGTTGTATCAATCCTAATCATAGTCTTAATTGAATCAGTCTGGGAGAGACAGCAAGCCATCAAGGAACATCTCTAACCAAAAGGTATCTGAAACCATGATTATCATTCAAACAATACCCTATCCTGACCTGCTTGGGGGCCGGCACCAGCAAAGGTGTAAATACCGGTGATTACCACCTGCTGACCTCAGGTGCTGTTGCATGAGACCATTTAATGTTTTATACTTCAGAAGTAGTATTTTATATTGTCTACCAATGCAAAGTGGATAAAACAGTTTTGATATCATCAGATTCTGGTAAGAACTCTTGCTGCTGCATTCTGGAGCAGCACAACTAAAGCTTGTTTATAAACTTTTTAAAACATCCAGACAATAAGGCATTACAGTCTAATCTAGATGTAACAAAACCAGAACTTGTTTTTTTTGCCTTATGGAACACCATCATATTTCTTATTTTAGAAATATTTATTAGATGAAAGAAGACTACCCTAGTAATGTTATCTACATGACCTTCAAAGCAAAAACCATAGTCAATAATCACAAAAGGTTTTTTATTGTGGCACATAATAAGACTGAAAGACAGTCCAAACTTTGTCTTATCAGACTTTAGTAGAAGAAAGGTAATCATCATCTATCTAATGTTCTTTGCACATTCTTCAACATTATTAATCAAGCATCTCTCATCTGGCTTAGTTGAAACATACAAATGTGCACTGTCAGCATAAGAATGCAGGTTAAAATTGGTTTACCTAATTGGTACAGTCATGAAAAGGGTATGGTGCTGTATGCATATACAGAGACTTCAAAGTAACAACGAAACCTGTTTATACATTACATTACCATGCATTGAAGCTATAAATCACCTTAAAGAATTATGACAAATGCAATCTGACAAATTGTCAGGGTTGGTCTTTGATTTTTGGCCTAGGAAAATCCACAGATTTGGGATCAAGAACAGTGAATGACACATTTGCATTCCTTCAGGACTCAGAACACATTTTAATTCTGTGGTCAGTAAATCTCCAGAATATCTCCCAATTATGTTCTTTCTTGTGTCTGGTAGCTTAAAATCTCCACAAAATTCTTTCCAATCTTTTGTATCCAATATTTTTATCAACAGACTGGAAGGATGTGGCATTTGTCCAAAGAGTATGAAAGACTTTTTCAAGAAGCAAAAAGATTGATGACCTCAGACAATGTTTCTACACCCTATTACCCTAACTTACTTCTCAAGCCTGTGTGTAATGTATGGTCTTTTGGGATCAGTGTAGTATTGTCCCATGCATGTCCAGATTAGACCTAGATACATTGTATACCATGTACCTTTATTATACATTGTCATACATATTATACATTGCATGCCATGTACACAGTTATTATAGTTTTAAAAATATTACTATTTGTATTTCAAGTCATTTTGTATTTTGATTTAAAATGTTAGTATTATTTAAATGTTTTTTTTGTTATCTTTGTAAAATCATTGCTTTTAGTTTTATTTCATTTCTAGAAATTCTAGTATACAATATTAAACATGGTAAAAGCCTTTATTTATTTTTTTTTATGTGTATTTCACAAGGTACCTGTGCTGAGGTTTCCGGTTTCACACACACACACACACACACACACACCCTCC
The DNA here is from genome assembly GCA_024362625.1 of Silurus asotus. Classification (NCBI taxonomy): domain Eukaryota; kingdom Metazoa; phylum Chordata; class Actinopteri; order Siluriformes; family Siluridae; genus Silurus; species Silurus asotus. The sequence goes on from MU596817.1 coordinate 5,769,203, forward strand.
AGCCTCCATCGGTTCCTTTTTCCGGCACGTGCATCACGGGGCTCCATATTTCTTCCTCTGAGGAGGGAGAATTTTTGGATGCTATCGAGCCCATGGACTCCTCACAGCCTGTGCTGTTCAAGTAGCTCCTGTGGGTAGTGACGTGGGCCTTTGCCAAGCTAAAGATAGCTTGGCCCAATGGGAAGCGGAAACAATGCATCAAGCTGGATGAGTGTTTCCATGGCCCCGTGGCACAGCCTCCACCCTAGGGCCTACAGTTTTTTCTGACCTGCACACTGAGGTGTCCAGGTCCTGGAAGACCCCAAATACGCCTGTACCTTTGCCCTGCACTCGCTTATACGTGAATAAAGTAGGGTAGGGTAACCCTTTGAGCCAGTTGGTTGCTCTATGTCAGCTTTAGTGGCTCACCCTGTCAAAGATTACTGACAGGGACAGAGTTTTCCTGCTAAATGCACTGATAGCTACTTCTGGCCTGTTCGGCGACGCAGTAGGGGCGGTAGTCGACAGATTTCAGGAGTCGAAAATGCAGTCAGCAGCATTTCAGCTCTCTGTGGGCTGCTCAGTGGTCACATCCCCAGCAGGATGTGCTTCAGAGCGCAGTCTATCTCCAACGGGTGACTCCTTACATGTCCACTGGGGAGAATTCATGGCTGTTCTCCCTCTATTTCCGCCCGAGAGATTGCTGTGGATGGAGGAGACCCGCCGCATCTCAGGAGGCCCCAACGGCTGCAGGGCATTGCTCCTGCTGCTCTGGGCATGTCAGAGACCAGCCTTGAGAGGCTGATTTCCCTAAGAGATTTCCTGGCAGCTTCGGAAGGCCTGCCAGATGTATCTTTGTGGGTCCTGCACACGATAGAGAGGGCTACACGATTAAATTTGGGTCCTCTACTCCCTGATTCAACGTGTTGTGTCCCACCCTAGTGGGACCCAAGCAGGCTCTGGTCCTGGAACAGGAAGTGCACACCCTGCTAAGAAAAGGGGCCATCAAAGTGGTTCCTCCCTTAGTTAGAGAGTCAGGCTACTACAGCCAGTACTTCATTGTTCCGAAGAAGGATGCCTGATCCAATTAGTGTTCGGGACTCAGACACAGTCTCAGTGTTCAAGTCGAGGTTGAAAACACATTTATTTAGTCAAGCCTTTGATCAGTAGATTTTTTTCTTAGCGAAGGCGCAGATCTGGAGGGAACATGGATATATAGTGTTTCGTGAACTGGGATATAGATGTCATCCCCTCACATTCACACGTTCACTCAGGTTCCTTGATGGTGGTGTGGTGGGTCGTCTCGTATCCCAGAGATCACGTCTGTGTTACCTTCTGGTTCTCCCTTGTAGTTATGCTGCCATAGCGAGTCTTGCTGTGGCCTGCCTTTTCCCTGATCTGCACACTGAGGTGTCCAGATCCCAGGACAGCCCATGTTCATCCCACCTCTTCACCCCACATGTCTCGCGAACGTAGTGGGGATGAAAGAGAGCGGTTATGGGGCGATGCTTCAAGTTGAAGAGATGCTGGCTGGCTATCTCTCCTCGAGTGAAGCATCAGCCCTGAAGGCCCCAGCTCTGCACACCATGCAGTTGGGATCGACTTTGGTTCTGGTGGGCAAGTCTTACACGGCAGCGGTTGAGGCTACCGTCTGCGGTGACGATCTAATCCCAAGCCTGCCATGTTCGTGCATGAGGGCACAGTGATCCAGTAGCAGATAAAGTAGACTGACCGCCTCTCAGAAGGCCCCAACAGATGCAGGGCATTGCTCTAGCCACTCTGGATGGGCCAGAGACCAGTCACAAGAGATTGGTTCCCTTAAGAGACTTCCTGGCAGCCTGGAAAAGCCTGCCAGATGTGTCTCAGTGGGTCCTGCGCACTGTAGAGAAGGACTACTCGATTCAGTTTGGGTCCTCTCCTCCCCACTTGGAAAGGGTGTGTTCCACTCTGGTGGGACCCAAGTTGGGTTCAGGGCCCACTCCACTCAGAGTCTGGCAGCCTCTATGGCCTGGTCCGTTGAAGTCCCTCTCCAGGACATTTGCAACGCTGCAGGCTGGTCCACCACACTAACCTCTATCAGGTTCTATAACCTTGACCTTACAGGTGCCCACTAGGCAGGGACTGATTTGCTAAAAAGGGAACGTCTCTAGGTTACTTATGTAACCCTAGTTCCCTGGGGGATTGATACACTGCGTCTCCAAGCCACACTCCCTGCATCCCTGTGGCACTTCATTCTCCTTTCAGAAGCTAGCGTCGGCTTCACAGCATTGGCGGTTTATAACTTCCGAGTCTCTCTGTTGGCCGGCTTACACACGTGATTTAAAGCATGGACAATGCCAAAGCATTCCCAAAACTTTATTCATGCAGCGTCTCGTTCCCCCAGGGAACTAGGGTTACATACGTAACCTAGAGAAGATCTAATCTGATACATGCTACAGGCTGAAGTGAGAATGTACTTCATTAGAGTGCCACTTTTTCTGATTTGCTGCAATGCCAATGTGCTCTAACACTTGTTACTCTGCTACCTATCGGTCAATTATAATTCTACAAAATTAATAAATGTACTCTGTTCCTTTTTTTGTTATTAAGTCAGACCATACAGCAGTTTCAAAATAACAATAGTGTCAGGCTGCAGGTAGTTGGACCCAAATGCAGGATGCCAGCAAGGTATATATATTTAATGTCTTTAATCACAAAAACAATTTCCGTCAAAACACAATGTATTTGTATTTGTATTTGTAATGTACTTACGACCACAGGCTAAATAATCCACATATGAAAAAACACAAAACAAAGCGTCCGAAAACGTACGACCATAGGCTGAAAAGTCCATGTATGAAAAAAACACGAAACAAATCGTCCGAAAACTCCATGTCACACGGGGGTAGGGCCGAGTAAGAGAACCAGTGTTAGTTTTGAAAAAAAATTAAAATAAAAAACAAACCGCGACCGGTGGCACATCGCAAATCTAAGAAAACTGGAAAATCCAAAACCGAAACCAAAGGAAACAGAACAAGTGGCAGGAAAGTCTGAAAAGAAACAGGAAGCCGACAAGATGATCTGGCAGTAAACGTGAGGAATCTGTATCCATTTATGCAGCAGAAAGCTGTTGCTAAGCTTAACATTGCTTGGCCAGCTGAAAAGCAGGAATTGCATCCTAAAAACAATATACCCATCCTTCCTGGGGTTCCTGAGGTTTGCTTTCAGGGGCGAAGCTTATTAATATCAGGTTCTAAGTGTCTAGGACATTTGCAATGCTAAGGGCTGGTCCACACCTCTGACCTTCATCAGGTGTTACAGCCTTGACCTCAGTGCCACTCCTGGCCCCTTAATCCTTCGAGCTAGCTGTGACCATTCACACTAAGCAGGGATTTGTCATTGTGTTTGTGTGTATATGTGTGTGTGCATGTGTGTGCATACATGCTTGTGTGTGTGTGTGTGTGTGTGTGTGTGTGTGTGTTTGTTTCATATATCTACTTAAAATTGAAAAATATCTAAAAAAAAAAAAAAAAGAAAAAGAAAACCAGCTTTAGCTCCATCTTAAATCTACTCTCTACTGGTAAGGTAGGATTCTAACTTTGTATATCTATTTAACTCAGTTGATTCTAGAGTGTTGGTCTGTGCTTATTAGTTTGGTCAGGTGATTAATCAAGGGTAGTTTCAGTCTCACTTGGGGTGTGAACCACAGACGTTCCCATCCACAGAACAGATGCCACATTGCCAGTAACCTCATCTACCCTCCCCTGTTGTCTCAATCTCAAACAGTGGTGGTAGGTGGGCTCTGGAATTGCCAGTCTGCTGTAAGGAAAGCTGACTTTATCACAGGCTTGGCTTCCCACTACACCATCTACTTTCTGGCACTTACTGAGACCTGGATATCCCCACAGAGCACTGCTACACCAGCTGCTCTGTCTTCTGCCTATGCTTTCTCTCACTCGCCAAGAGAAACCGGTAGAGGTGGTGGTACAGGTCTACCTTTATCACGGAGATGGTGTTTCACACCTCTTCCAGTCTTATCTAACCATGTCTTCTTTTGAATTTCATGCAGTTTAAGTTACCTCTCCAATCAACCTTTTCATCATTGTCTTCTACCACCCCCCTGGTCCCCTTGGAGACTTCCTAGAAGAGATGGACACACTCCTTAGTACTTTCCCCTCTGACAGCACCCCTCTGACAGTTCTTGGTGACTTCAACCTCCCATCTGACAAACTTCAGGCATCTTGCCTTTTCTGAATACCTTCTCCTTGACATTTAACAGCTGCCCTCCAACACACAAGGAAGGAAATGTCCTGGACCTGGTCTTCACCTGCCCTACTCCAGCTACAGACATGACTGCCACTCCACTTCCAATCTCTGATCATCACCTGGTTTCCTTTTTAATTACTCTTCCTATTCAACCTAAAAATAATTTACATGTCTCTCTTATCTGTCCTAACCTCAATTCTATCTCTCCCCCCTCTGTAGCTTCCTGTACTCTTTTATCTCTTCCTGACCCTGACTCCTTTTCCTCTCTACCCATAGATGTTGCTACGGACTCCTTTCTCTTATCTCTTCCCTCAACCATGGACCTCCTTTGCCACTTGTCTATAAAACCCAAGAAGACGTCTTGTCCCACACCGTGGCTGTCAGAAGTTTTGCGCAGCAATCAACGAGAGCTCAGATCTGCAGAAAGGAAGTGGAAAAAAACCACAACTCGATGTAGACCTCGCATCCTACCGCGCACTCCTGACTAAATTTTCATTGGAGGTGACTTTTGCCAAAACTGCCTTCTACAAGGAAAAGCTTGAGGCCTCTGCACAAGATCCTCGTAAGCTTTACAGCATCTTCTCTTCACTACTCAACCCCCCTGCTGTGCCTGCTCCATCCTCCCTGACTGCTAATGACTTTGCCTTCTTCTATGATGAGAAGATTAAGAAAATCTGTCAGACCATAACTTCCTCCCCAACAACGACTACACAACACAGCCGACAATCCACTACGTCTCTGTCAAGCTTCTCAACCTTAACAGAAGATGAGATACTGCAGGTCATCCAATCTTGCAATCCCACCACCTGTCCTCTGGATCCAATCCCTTCAACTATGCTTCAGACCATCACACAAGATATCCTGCCCTTCATCTCCACAATCATCAATGGGTCATTAACATCTAGCTATGTACCAAGTACGTTCAAGCAAGCAAGTGTCATTCCCATCTTGAAGAAACTTGCTTTGGATCAATCAGACATCAAAAACTATCACTACTCTCCTTTCTTTCTGGAATGCACTTTTTTTAACCCACTGTCTGTCCATCTCTCACAGAACAACCTCCCTGATCCTAATCAGTCTGGGTTCAAAGCAGCACATTCCACGGAGACGGCACTTTTGGCTGTTTTTAAGAAACTGCATGCTGCTCGGTCAGCCAAGCTGTCATCTGTACTTATCTTCCTGGACCTTTCAGCAGCATTTGACACAGTCAACCACAAGACACTTTTGTCAACCCTCAAGAGCCTCGGAATCTGCGGAACAGTATGGGAATGGTTTGCTTTCTACCTGGAAGGTCGCTCATACCAGGTAACATGGAGGGGATCCACATCTGCCCCATGCAGATTTACCACTGGTGTCCCACAAGGCTCGGTACTTGGCCCCCTTCTTTTCTCCCTCTATACCCTTTCATTTGGTGAAGTCATATCCTCACATGGGTTCTCTCATCACTGCTATGCAGATGACACTCAACTAATCTTTTCTTTCCCTCCATCAGATACCACAGCTTCCGCTTGGATATAAGCATGCTTGACAGACATATCTTCATGGATGAGTGCTCACCAACTAAAACTCAACCCCAGCAAAGCAGAACTGCTGGTCATTCTAGGTGATTCATCAAGATCTCCAAATAACACTTCATGACTCTCTGCTCTCCCTTTCAGCCACTGCTCGTAACCTTGGGATAACTATGGACAATGAACTGTCCTTCTTCCCACATGTTGCTAATGTTGCTCGTTCTTGTCGATTTCTTCTCTATAACATCCGAAGGATTTGCTTGTTCAGTCTCTTGTCATTTCAAGACTTGACTACTGCAACTCTCTACTGGCAGGTCTTCCCCTGAACGTTATTCGTCCACTGCAAATGATTCAAAACCCAGCTGCACAACTGGTGTTTAATCAGCCCAAGTTCTCCCACACCACCCCACTGCTGCGCTCCCTTCACTGGCTTCCAGTAGCTGCACATATCAAATTTAAAACACTGATGCTTGTCTACAAGGCCAAAAATTGACCAGCACCATCTTACCTCAGCGACCTTATCACATCTCGCACTGCACCACGCTGTCTGAGATCCTCCAGCACTGCTCGTCTGGTACCTCCTTCTCTCAGAATGAGAGGTAAGTACACTTCAAGGCTCTTCTCTGTTCTGGCACCAAGGTGGTGGAATGAACTTCCCCTAGATGTCCGTACAGCAGAGTCCCTGACTATCTTCAAGCGACGACTGATATACTTGAATTAGCACTTCCAAGCTTGTAGAATTCAAGGGTTATATTTATATTAAGTTTGTAATCTTGCGGACCAGTGTTGATTTATTCATTCTAGAGATTTAAAGCACTTTTGTACGTCGCTCTGGATAAGGGCGTCTGCTAAATGGCGCAAATGTAAATGTAAAAATTCTGGAACAAATAAAGCCTTTTTGTTATTTTGACAGCTGCCATCAATTTCCAACTATCAAACTCTCAACACCAGTGCTAAAACTTGGGACAGATAAAGATTTATTGTTGTCGAGTCCTTGCCAGCCACTGGCCGAACTCATAAAGCCCTCACCCACATCCACCAAGGTATGGTGAAAATGAAAGATCTTGGACACACAGCTTTGTATGGTGGCCTGGAATTGATAGATAATTGGAGGAAGTAGCCAGGACATGCATTACTTGTCAGCCCCAATTATTAGGTTGTGTAACACATAACATGGTTACATCCACATAGCTTAGAAATAAAAATAGACAATTTTGTAACTGTTGTGGTATAGCTCTTTTAATGATACAGAAAATGAATTCATCAATTTTATATTGATTGGGAGAGATTGTGAAGTTCCATTAAAAGGGAAATTTTTCAGGTTGGAGTAAATCAGCTGCTCTATCTCTCTTAGATTTCTCCATCACTTCTTATGCACTGAGTAGAGCACATTCTGCTAATACATTTGTTTAGGGAATACTCTGGCCGGGTGTTCACATGTATAAGATCCTAGGTTGAACTGTTCGCTGATTAGTTCTAGATTCTGGAACCATTTACATGTATGCCATTTGGCAAATACCCTTATCTAGAGAGACTTACAAGTGAACAGTTGAGGGTTAAGGGCTTATTTGTCTTCTTTCTGAATAGAATTCTGAACTGAATTGAACTTTATGGCTACTGGAATCTTTTGTTGAAAGTTATAAATCCGATGTAAAGACAGTCTAACAGGCCTCAAAGGTTGTATGTTTCGCTTTACTATATAGAACTGAATGCCCTAGACATCATCTAAAATGTGGCAACTGATGCAAACCATAGAAACTTCCTCATCACTATATGATTGTTCTTCATTTCCAGGTGGATTGTGTGTAAATTAGAATAATATTTTGCAGTAAGTTTAATTATAGTTATTTTATTAGAAGTAGCATCAATATAAAAAAAATATTATAAGGACTTTAAACTAGAGAGCATATTACAGCTTTTCTTAGTTGCTTTGGAGCATTTTATAGATCAGAAATGAAATTCTCAAAACTACTGATGAACAACTAAGAAACAATAATTATTCACAGTGAATAATTTTATACCATAGTTTATATCAAGAAATCCTGAACTGTGCGCATCATACTGACAACATGGCTAAACACTTTGATGATTTTGTTTGTGATCAATGACAAAGGGACTTTTTATTCTGATGGAAATGACATGTTAATTGACACAAATACTTAATTTTGAGAGATTAACTAAGGATTTTCAGAAAAGTACAGGCTTTTGCAAGAAATTCAATGTTTTATTCTGTTTGTAAAAATTGTTTTGACAATGCACGTACTGGTTTGATTGACTGGATTGTTTTGTTTTTGAAAATTGTATTGTTTTATGTGCACACGTGACTAATGACGAAAGTTGGAACAAGAAGTTTTTATATTAATTTCACCAGCACAAAGGTATTCATTTGATTGCATATTTAATTTATATTGATTGCTTAAACTGGACAGGATTCACACTTTTACTGTACTGTACAAATGTTCGTTAATTTCTTGGTTGTCATCCATTTTTAGAAATTATAATTTTGTGTTTTGCTCTGTTGCCAATTGAAGGTTCACGAGATTCACCTTTAACCTATTATAGAGAATTAGTTGATTATTGGTTGATCTGATGCCGTTCACTCGCCTTCAATAGTGACATATAGAAATGCTCCAAAGCAACAGAGAAAACCTGCAGTAGAAATTTAAGCTTAAAAGATGAGGACAACTGGTTTAACAATTTTGCATACAATGATTTATTCAATGAACTGATGCCCAGATGTTTTGGGGGTTAAAACTATTCAGGTGAAACCAGTATATTATATTTTGATCAACATGACAGACAATTAATAATGAAGGAAACAGCAGACAATTGTACAGAATCAATGAATGTACAAATGCATTCACAAATTGATCAAAGCAATGAGAAATGCTTTTATGATGTGCACAAGTGACTCCATGATGTGTAGGTTGAACAAGTAGTTTTGAGAATTAAAATTCTGATTTAAGAAACGCTCCAAAGCAACTGAGAAAAACTGTAACTGTTTCCACCATATGCAATCCAGGATAAGGTGCTGCGTCGAAAGCGCTTTGGGAACGAGGGTCCAATCACACAATACTGACCAGTCCCTGCCTAGTGTGTCTGAGCACAACCTGCATGCAGGACAGAGGAGCAGGGGTGGCTCTGAGGTTGAGGTCATAGAACCTGACAAAGGTCAAAGGGGTGGACCAGCCTTACTGTACAAATGTCCTGGAGCAACACTCCAGCGGACAAGGCCATACAGGCCGCCATACCCCAGGTGTAATGAGTCAAGTCAAGCCAAGTCAAGTTTTTTATTGTCATTTCAACCATATAGTATATATCTGGTGCAGTACACAGTGAAATGAAACAACGTTCCTCCAGAACCCTGATGCTACATAAAACAACATAAAACAACAATCACAGAAACAGAAAAACACAGGGCAAAGGACTAGTAAGTGTCCTCGCCACATAAGGTGCATGTGTGAAACCTTGTGCAAACAGTGCAAAGACAACACAAGACAGTGCAAGACAATACAAAGAACACAAAATAGCTCTGCCAGTAAACATGTTGTAACGAGACAGTGAAAAGTAGCAAAAATGTAAACAAAATATTGTAAACAAAATATTGTGCAAAAGAGCAAATAGCAGCAATCCAGGAAAGATGAGAAAAAATGGCATGTAAACAGTTTATGGTAATGAAGTGATGTAATGTGAGTGGTACTGAAGTCATAGGTGTGAGAAATGAGTATGAGTGTGTGTTGAGTCCGGGTTGTACAGATCAGTCACACATTTTTTTGTGTGTGTTTGTGTGTGTGTGTGTGTGTGTGAGTTTGGTTCAGTTCTTTGTTGAGAAGCCTGATGGCTTGAGGGAAGAAACTGTTGCACAGTCTGTATGTGGTGGCCGGAATGCTTCGGGACCGCTTTCCTGATGGCAGGAGGGTGAAGAATGTGTGTCATGGGTGTGTGGGGTCGTCCACAATGCTGTTGGCTTTGTGGATGCAGTGTGTGCTGTAAATGTCCATTATAGAAGGGAGAGAGAGACTCCAATAATCTTCTCAGCTGTCCTCACTATCCTCTACAGGGTCTTGCGATCCGAGACAGTGCAGTTCCCCAACCAGGCAGTGATGCAGCTGCTCAAGATGCTCTCAATGGTCCCTTTGTAGAACATGGTCAGGATGGGGGAAGGAAGATAAGCTTTCCTCAGCCTTCTCAGGAAGTAGAGATGCTGCTGGCTTTTTTTTTGGTGATGGAGCTGGTGTTGAGTGACCAGGTGCGGTTATCCGGCAAGTGAACACAAAGGAAATTAAAACTGCTTTTAATAAGAGGAGTTTTTCCCTTGGACCATAGGAGGATGTGCCGCGCCAGCCTGTACAGCGAGTGAGACCGGAGACCCATCTGGCGGTTGATGTACGAGACCACCAACATTTTGTCCAAGGGTTCCAACGTTCCAACACGTGTTGACCTCTCAGGTTTTGTTGGAAGTGTTCAGGTGCCACGAACACGGCCATCATCTCCAGGCAGTTAAGGTGCCATGAAAGATGTGACTTGTCCCACCGACCTTGGGTGGAGCAGCCACTCATGATTGCTCCCCATCCTGTGAGGGATGTGTCCGTTGTTAGCGTTACGCGATGAGAAGGAGCTCCCAGGATGGGGCCTTGAGACAGGAAAGTAGGTTCTCTCCATACTTCTAAGGCCTGCAGGGCTTGCCGCAAGACCTTGATAGTATGGAATGGATTGCTCTTTTGAGAGAGCCCTCTGTCTCTGAGCCACTACTGAAGGGGTCTCAAATGGAGGAGGCCAAGTGAGATCACACTGGATGCTGCCGCCATTAAAACGAGCAGCCTCTGGAATTGCCCCACAATCAGTGACTGGCCTGGTTTTACTCTCTTGACTGCAATGAGGATGACTGTGTTTCAGGCAGGAGACAATTGTGCCTGCAACACGGTCGAGTCCCACACTACGCCTAAGCAGGTGGTTCTTTGTATTGGAGAAAGCACACTCTTCTTTGCGTTTAGTCTTAACCCCAATTGCTTCATGTGGTTGAGAATGACATGTCGATGCCTTGAGGAAGAGATCTGGAGCTCCTCGTCACATGCGCCAGAAGAAAGGACTGCTGAAGTGAATGCTTTCCCTGGGGAACGGGAGCTCGGCCCAGCTGGAGAGGCTGCAGAGGACTCATCCGTCTCCATGCCTTCTGCTAGGTTGGCCTGCGAGCCCTACGACCTTCAGCACCGCTTCAACTCGGAGAGAGCCGCGCTGGAGATCACACTCCTTGAAGAGTGATCTCCAGTAGTGAAGAGTGCAGATAGCCATGCAGCTACAGCATGGACAATCATTTCTCTCGAGACCCGAAAGAGCATGCTCCACTCCCAAGCAAACAGCGCAAAGCTCATGTGTGTGTGCCCATAATAAAACGGGGGCAAGGATAGACATACATGCGAAAGTTTGTTTGCTTCTCAGCCATGCTGCATAGATTTACACACAAAGCGCTTGACAACAGAAGCTGATGTCGCTCTCATCACACTCTCATTTTGTAGCTTCCTGGTTTGCGCAACGTCACCCACCAATGACGTCACAACTGCCTATTGGCCAGATTTTACATGTAATTTAGAGCTTAAACATCGCGAGGCGTTCCCAAAGCATTTTCGACGCAGCTCAAGTTCCTGAAAGGGAACATAAGTTGTTTCACAGGAACATGTGATGCTTTGCTGTTGAATTGTTTTAGATTTTGTTTAAATGTTAAAATCTTAGTGATGTTTTATACAGGTCTTACAGCTTGATTAAGAATACAAGAGTCTTGTGAACAGTTTCATTGTCTGTAGATAACAAGATAATATTTTATCTGATTTATCTTTAATCTGCTAGGCATTGATTTTTCAGTTTGGGATTGTCTGCAACCCATATTTGTCAGTGTCAGAGCAACTGGTCAAAGTATCACCCTGTTTGAGTACAACACATGTTCATTCTCCTTTTTTCAGCAGCTACATGATTGGGCTCAACACTCGGGATAATTAAGGTAAAACTTTGCAGAGCTGGTTACCATCCCTAGTTGTTGACAAAGTTGAAAAACACTATGTTTTCCCACATTGTTCATCTGGTTTTTCACACTTTCACACATTGTTCACACTGCTTGATTCTAATATGTGATTTTGAATTTCACTCAATTATTCAAATTTGTTGATCACTTGACCTCTGCCTGTTTTTGTATTACACTGCATCAATTCAGCCTTTATTCAGACATGGCCATATACCTCTTTTAACATTCCAGAGATGAGTACATCATCTAATTTGCTTGCTTTGCCTTTGTGATCTCTCTACCACATGATCATTTTCTTCTAGAAAATTTCTGTGGCAGAAGTGATTCCAAAATGTGATCTTTGAAAACAAAATAGCCTTGCTTGAGTAATGAATGTGGTTTCTAGCAGGAGGGGAATTTGCCAAAGTCCACTAGAGGCATCAAGAGTTGACAAAAGCAGTGGCCTCTGACAGCTCCAGTGCTATGTCTTTCAAAGTAGGGACAGTATAATAAATCTCTCTATTGTAAATCCTCACAGATTCATACATTGGCACCATTCTCTGAGACCTCCTCAATGATCCCTAGGGTCTGCATTTATGCAGCTCTTCTTCTACTTTCGATAGTAGATGAAAGAGGACTCTGCAAGTCATGCTATAAGGCTTAATCTACTCCAAGTTCAAGTGTCCTTTTCACTGGCCTCTGAACACGTTTTTTAAAGTAGGTTAAATATGTCTCCCTTCTCACTGCTTCTTTCAGTCTCATTAAATCAAAGCAGAGTCTGACTTTTTATTGCTATTTGGGACTGCTAAAATAGGTTTGCACAGGCAAACAATCTGAGTCTGATTTTCTGCTGTCAGTTCAGATTCTGAAAATATTATCATTATTATTATTAATTATGTGTATATATGAATATATAATTAACAAATTAACACTTAAATATTTTTTTTTAGCAAATATGTGATAGCATACATTTTTGTGAATTGCATCACATCTAAGCAGAGGTGGGAAGAAACGAAATACTTTTCTGGTATCAGTACTTTACTTCACCATTTATTTTTCAGACAACTTTTTACTTTCACTCATTAAATTTTTTACACAAATATCTGTACTTTCTACTTCTTACATTTTCAAAACAGGCTCATTACTTAAGTTTTACTCTATTCACTGAAATCTAATATAATTTCCTGGCTATCACGCATCACAGACATAGGGTAGTTTGTGAAGCTAGCAATGAGCAGGGCAGAAAGCAACAAGAAGTATGGGGTTAACATGGATATGACTGGGGTATATATGGGGTTAACATGACAGAGAACATAGACATTCCTGATCACCTGGTCATCATCTTTTCTCTGCTTGTGTTCTATTTGGTGTTTTTTAGCATGGATACATTCATTATGTAACAATTACTAATATATTATTTAGGGCTATCAAAATTAATTGAAGAAGAGAGACTGACAACATCTTCATTTGGGACAACTTCCCTTTTATATATTTTTTCTTTTAAAACAGTGAGTTTGTGACATATGATATCTTTCATACTTAGACACAAATCAGGAAAGGCAATTCAAACAAGATATAAAGAAAACAAGGGAAAAAATACCTGCTGTATTAAAACAAAATCAAATGAACATGCAATGCAATGCAATGAACATTCATTGACTATTCAACATCATTGACTGGACAAAAACAAATGAAATATCCAGTATAGCATTTTGTGTAATTCTACTACATTAAACTGTGCAAATGTATCTTTTCATCATTGCCCACTTTTTAACTTTTTAACAATCTTTTGTTCCTTCCCGAGGACAACAAATCTGACACCATATAAAGAAATAGCAGCAGAATAGTTTCCCAACGTAACACTATTTCAGTGTCCTACTTCTGTCTCTTGTTGTGACATTTGACAAATCATTCTTACAAAAAATTATCAGATTGCTAATTGTTAAAATCTACAACAAATGGTTTAGGAATGATCAGAAATACTGCACTTTTAAATATTAATGTTTACTAAGGGACCAACCATGTAGTGATTGTAACCAGACCACTTGACTGTGAGTGGAATGGCGCATTTATAAAGCAAAACCTAAAATATTCAAATAGTTATAAGGTTATCACTGAAACATTCCCATCAATATCCCACCCCCTACTCAGGCAACTGAAATGATAAATATCCACAAGGAAGGGAACTAGAGGGAATAGAGTAAATTGTTGCTATATTCCTGAGTCATCCTGCTTTATTTATTTATTTTTTAAGCGGTTTGACATCTTGACTGATAATTTTAAAGGAAAGACTATTATTTCTGACGAACCCTATGCTAGTAATAAGCAAAAAATATCTAAGAATAAAAGTATAAAAACAGCGAGTTTGTAACAAACACTTGAACAATTTTGCATATTTAAATATCATATCAACTGTGTGTGTGCGCGTGCATGTGTGTGTGCATGTGTGTGTGTGTGTGTGTAGGTTAATTGGAGTATATGAACAAGTTCATACTTAAGACGGAATTTACTATAAGATGTCTATTGTGGGTATGTCATCATGCATGTCCTGCATATGTTTGATGGACTCAATATGCACATCCACAACAGTATGACTGTATGATTGTATAAGAAACACAATGCATCCTACAGTTTCTAATATGGGTGGGACTAGATTTAAGTTTATTCAAGATAAAACCAGCAAATTGTTTATATTTATGTTGATTAATATGTATGTTCAATTAGTGAAAACTAACCACCTGTGGTGTGGTTTACTGCTTGGTCCCCACAGGTTGCTGCTTACGTTTGTGCATGTGGAACATTAGCACTCCGGACACTGTTTTGTTCATGGCGGCTAATCCATGTTCACTCAATCCCTCAATCCCTAATCCTGTGATATACTCCCACTGTTTCCGCTGGCCCAAGCTGCCAAGGCACAAGCCACTTGTCTTCTGTTATCTACTTCCCCTCTGGGTTGCTCCACCCCCTCTCTGAGCTGTTATATGGGCCATATGTTGTTGTTATTATTGTTGTTTTGTTATTATTGTTGCTGGCATTAAATGTTGCTATAATTTGACATGAGGATCCATGACACTGTCTCGGCTGCCATCCAGGACATGCGGCGGTTGTGGGCGAGTTCTTGAATTAGGGGATCGACAGACACCCGGCATGGAATGGGCAGCCACCCAATTACACACACACACACACACACACACACACACACACACACACACACACACACACACACACACACATTCACAGCACATCTGAGATCAGTGAGGAGGAGTAGTAGATTGGTCCACACTTGAAAACTAGGGAGTGTACCAGTGGGGAATGCTGAACTTGTGACTATATGTTCATCACATTACAAATGAACAGTGCCTGAACAAAAAGGTGGTGGTTTTAAAGAGTTTAAATAACAACCCTCATAGTGCTGTGAAGCTGCTAGATAAAAGTGGAAATCCCTTTCACACTCATCATCCAGATTCTGAACAATTGTTTAAGGTGCTAATAAACTGTATAATACAAAATGTTATAATTAAGAATTCAACATAATTTGAAATGTCTTCTGTTATTTTTTGGAGAAATTACTGTTGTTTATACAAAAAAAAATCATTCTAAATTAATTCCAGCAATGTAGTTGTTTTCAATTCATGGTGAATCAAAATAAATGTGACTGATCAAACATTTAGCACAGAATTTATATGAATGATACAGCAAATGTGTGCTAAGTTTCTAAATTGCATTAATGGCACACAAAAAAACAGAAGCAGCTGGCTTAGACAAGATGAAAGAGCATGTTTGAGGATACACTATTAGTGTGATGCTCAATTTTCATAATTTAATGTGTTAGATTACATAATTAGACTTTCCAAAAAGGCAGTGCAGCTGTGATCATTTTAGCTTAATTACATTTGCTAGCACATTTCTTAAAGTTAAATAAGTCTCCCAAATAACATATCTTTTCTCTAGAGATACAGATGGCAATGATTCAATTATAGGCAGGGAGAAAAAAAAACAGTGATTAATATGATTTTGGTATAAACCCCTTTTCTCCTAATTTAGCTCATATTTTTATGTTTTACATTAAATGTACAGATTAGCAAATTACTGCTTGAGTTTTGTATTTTTTTATTCAAACATCAAACCTCTGCTTCAAACACCACCACCTCCATATTTTACTGGAGCTAATGTCTGTGCAGGCAGGGGTTTGTAGAGTCAAACAAGTCTCGCTTGATGACAGCCATAAATTAGTAGGAGACGTAATCTGCAGCGTCCCGAAAGCAAGACCAGAATGTGGTGTATAACACTGCAGGTCCTCTATTGTCATTCAGACATGAGTTGCTTTAGAAAACAAGGCTTGCATGCACGAGATAAAGCCCAGATCCAGAGTGAGCCATAATTCATGTGAACCAGTTGCTGATGAGTTTACATCTACTTAATACAAGAGGGAGGAAGCTAAAAATAGTATAAAGTGTTGATATCTGCAATTAAGCTCCTTATCTCTTCTGACAAGAGGTTTTTCCTTACAAAAGCCTGACGTGGTGAATCATCATCCTTGTCTACTGGAAGGGCAGCCCCTACATACAGGCTTCTACAAATACAAATAGCACTCGCTGTTTTTTGGTTGTTCATATTGGTCAGAACTGCAAAGAATCTCTAATATTATACATGCATGTGTTTTTTTAAAGCTTTAAATTAAGGACCAGTGTTATATTAAACTTGCAGGGAGATGCTAAGTGATCAAAAGCACAGTACATAAAGTATGTGTAGGTGCACTGTTAAAACAGTTTTTTTTTTTTTTTTTTAACAGTTAAATGTCTGTATTTTTTTAAAGAAATTTACCTTTTTTTCAATTTACAACAAAAGGCCTGTTGTTTTACATATATTTTCTATATTTTAATGTTCCTTCATTAAATTTATCAAAAATTTATTGTATTTTGATATTTTAGAAATTTTCTGTTTTTTCAAAAGATATTAGCTGTATTTTCACAGAGTAATTTGTATTTTTTACATAGAATGATATCTAATATTTACAGATTATTCTTGTAATCATTACGTGTTTTTATTACCATTGAAGACAGTTAATCATATGAAGGTTGAAGCGAAGTTATTGTCAAATAATAGTATTTTTACATACAGTAAAATTATGCATTGTTTCTTTTACTACTCTTTTAAGCTTGTCTTGCAGATAAATGCTCCTATTAACAATTATTTGGCATTATATTATTTTCCCATAGGTCCTAACCACATATTATCATTCATTATATGTTTGTTTTCAACCTAAATTATTATAAATTAAAATGTGGTATTTGCCCATGTCCCAGTAAACAAAAAGTTAATAATTTAGGTTTTTGTGGTTTATATTTTTTTCAGTAACAATTCCTACAATCTACAAAAATCTAAGTATATACGATATAATGTTTAAAAAATTACACAGTACTCAAAAAATCTTTTTTATTAAAAATAAGGCATAAGGCATTGGTCCAGTATGAAATTTTAAACAGTAAAGAACTCAAAACAATTAGCTTTTTAAAAAAAAAAAAATCATCAGATAAATAAAAAAATATATTAAATAAAATAAAAAGAAACTTTCACTTAATAAATAGTGTCAACCAACAAAACACTTCTTCTAGTCTCCTACACCACCGCTGCTCATATCATCCTGCTAGTAGGTTCACAAACGCCCATAAAAGAAAAATAAGAAGGATTCAGGTTAGGCTCCGCGCGTGCGCATAGTGACACAAATTTGACACAAAATTGCCGCCGAATTAGCTCCGCCCACAATGGTTTGAATTAGTTTCAGGCAGTTCCTCTGGGAAATGTTTAAGATAATAACGCGCTTTTTTACTAAACATAGCAAACTACAAGAATCTGAGGAAACTACAGAAGACATCAAGCTGATTAAGGTACGTGTTTCAAACATGTGAAGCACATTTTATAGTGACTGCGCATTTTTGTTGTTAAATGTAGTTTTAAGGTTAAAACGTGCAGTAATTTCTAACGTCACATAACAACAGATAAAGGACAAAACACTGAATAAAAGTATTCAGTGTTGGGCAAAAATTTTGATGAACTGCGATTCGTAACCTGAATTATACGTACGCCGGGGCGTTCGTAACCCGAGGTTCCACTGTAAATGTATGTGAACCTTTCCAGCTTAGCTTTTTGATCATTGTCCCAGTGTAACATGTGTATGTAATGTGTGACTGCAATACAAAGTCATAAATATTGTTCTTGTCGTGTAGAAAAACTGTGGAGCTCTACAGCAGTGTGTAGCACAAATGAACTTGTTATTATTAATTGTAGTAGTAGTAGTATAATCTTTATGCATGGGTGATGAGGGTGAGGGCTTAGAATAGGGCTGGGGATCCTTTTCAATACTACTTAGGCACTGACCCAATTGCGTTGAAGATTTTTAACATTTTGGAATCGGTATTGAAGTCAAGGTAAATAACTAATATTACATTTAATTTACATTACTTTTGTGGGTTAACTGGGACCATGAATACATGTAATATCGGTCTAGAATTTAAAAAAAGGATATTGCATTTTTTTATGTAAAAAAAAAAATAAAATGTTATCAATTAAACACTGCAGTAGACAATTGTATTCATTTAATGACTGAGTCATGTTGGTTGTGCTTTCTCCCACAGAGCATCCTCCTGTACCACTCTGCTTTCCAAAGAGGCCACCTAACTAAGACTGTCCTGCTCTGTGACTCCAGCAGCTTTTAAGTCATCTGTGCTCGTTTTGCTGGATTTGTTTGCGTTTTTTGGAACAGTTGTCTACCTAAATGTCCGTGTCTTGGGAACCTTACTCCAGTTGTCCGTGTCTTACCTCAGGTATGTCCTTCAGGGTGTCAATGTTTGAATTGTAGATTATCTATATTACCATGTATAGCCATTCAGACCTTTATAAACCATTTAGGTTCATAAAGGTAGTTATTATATATAATTTTAGACTTGTTTTGACTTGTGGACCATATGAAAACGTTGTTAATTTCAAATATTTTAGTCAGGACAATACTAAATATAAAATAACATGCATATTATATGATCCCTCTTTTGTTAAAATTATAAATTTTTTCAGGATCTGCTCGGGATTCCCAAACATTTGTGATTAATGACAATGGGGTCTGTCATTTAGAAACATAAACATTTTCATATTTCCCTCTCTCTTCTCTTTGTATAATCCGATTGTTCATTTAACTAGACATACAGTGCTTCTGTTTAATTATTAATACTGTGAATTACAGAATGTACAGTAGAGCTCATTGATCTACTGTCCAAAAATGTTAAACTGTAATATGTCTGGAAAATTAACTATTAAGATGTATCTACAAACATTTGTTTGTGTGTTATGAATTGAGTATATTTTTATACAACATTTATTTTATTATTGAAATTAATGATATCTGTATTTACACAGTAAATGCATTTTAATTTACAGAGATTAAATATACACATCGTTTTCAAATATGTGCTTTTTGGATTTATTTCATTATTGTACATGAGGAAGACATGTAAATGGACAGATCAGTTTTATTAAATAACTAATTAAAACCTTAAATTGATGGTGATTAACCTGACAGTTGGTTGTTTTTCTATGTTATTTGACAGAATTTATCTGTTTTTATAAAGTTTAAAAAATATTTATCAACAGTAATATCCTGTAATTTAAGTACTTTTGACCATAAAGTCTATTCTGTATTTTTACAGTTTTCTGCTAGTAATTTTAAAATGGTTATTTCTGTATTTTAACGGATTATCTCTGGAAGCCAGTCTTTTAAAAAAAAATTTTACAGATTTTTTTTTTACACTGTGTATAGTTGTCAGGAATCCGCTTGCCACACCTTCTTCAGAGGCTGCCTTTGCCGCTGCGGGCTCCCAAGCGTGCAGCACAAATCGCAAACAACTGAAGCGCATCATGAACTCATGGCCCTGCCTCCATATAAACCACTCACTCACCCACAGTCGGTATCCGTTATTGTACGTTTGTGCGTGGTCGTGCAGGTTCATGCTGTGTTTGTTCGCGCTTGTGCTTCTCCCGCAACGTGCCTTCTTCGCCCGGACTCCTCGCTCACTCCACGGCCACGTTCGGCTTCCCCAGCGCGCCTCGGACTACCAACGCTTTCCCGTTGCTGCCCTCTGTGCCGCGCTTTCTCCATAACGCACCGTGGATGTTTATATTCGAACTGCCATTTGCCGGATTATCCCGAACTGCACGGGCATTTTGTGTTGGCTCTGCCTTTGTTCAAATTAAGTTTCTGTTTGCCGTTACTCCGGCTTCCGCCTCTGTGCCACGCCTAACAAAATAACGGACTGGCGTTACCCAGGAAAGACAAGAACGGGTTAACGCCGCGGTCCCGGCACGAGCCATGCCTCGGAGGTCGGGTCCGCCCCCGGGAAAACCCGGAAGCTTGCTGCTGCTTCTCGGGCACCCTCGGCAACGCCACGCCCCCTTCATGACGTCACAGGACTCCCGGCTCGCTTCTCCGGCAACAGAGCCGAATGGAGGGATTTTTTAAGGAGCGTGGATCGATACGTGGAGTTAAACCCAGCCAGTTATCCCACCAAAGAAGCGAAAATCGCCCTCCACATGTCTCTTCTGACCGAGGAATCTCTCCCTTGCCAGAGAGCTGTGGAGCACGATGGTGGGCGAGATCAGCTCCTGCACCCGGTTCCTCCAGCTTCTCACCAGGGAACTCGGGATAACCACGGCTGATCTCCATCTCCTCTTCCCCGCTTCTGAGAACGCTGTTCCTCATCAGAGCTTCCAGGAGGTCACCACGCTGCTTCAGGCCCTCCAGGTCAGCTCCGCTCCGCCGAAGGTCCTCCAAGGGATCTCCGCCGTGCTCCAGAAAATCCAGGCTTGCTCTGTTTCATTTCAGGACCTCCAGAAGCTCTCAGTTCTGCTCCAGAATGTTCCAGTGGGTCCAGCTCCGTTCCTGTGTCCCGAGGAGAGCTCCGTTTGGCCCCAGAACCTCCGTGAGTGCTCGGCTCCATCCCAAGACCACCGTGAGTGCTCGGCTCTGTCCCAAGACCTCCGTGTATGCTCGGCTCCGTTTCAGGACCTCCAAGAGAGCTTGGCTCCGTCCAAGGAGAGTTCCGTTCCGCTCCAGGTCTCCGAGGAGAGTTCCGTTCCGCTCCAGGTCTCCGAGGAGAGCTCCGTTCCACTCCAGGTCTCCGAAGACAGCTCCGTTCCATCCCAGGACCTCAGTGAAAGCTTCTCTCTGTCCCTGAGCGACCCAGTGAGCTCCTCTCTGTCCCCAAGCGACCCAGTGAGCTCCTCTCTGTCCCTGAGCGACCCAGTGAGCTCCTCTCTGTCCCCGAGCGAACCCGTGAGTTCCTCTCTGTCCCCGAGTGAACCCGTGAGCTCCTCTCTGTCCCCGAGCGAACCCGTGAGCTCCTCTCTGTCCCAGAGCGAACCCGTGAGCTCCTCTCTGCCCCCGAGAGTCCCAGAGAGCTCGGTTCCGCCGCAGAGAGTCCCCGAGAGCTTGGTTCCGCCACAGAGAGCCCCCGAGAGCTCGGTTCCGCTCCAGAGAGTCCCCGAGAGCTCAGCTTTGTCCCAGGGTCTCCAGGCGAGCTCCTCTCCGCTCCTAGGCTTCCAAGAGAACTCTGCTCCGCTCCCGATTCCCAAGGAAAGCCTGGTTCCACGCCAACGCGTCCCCGAGCATACCTCTTCATCCAAGGGGATCCCGGAGCGCACAACTCACCTCCAAGACTGCGAAAGGGACGTCGAACTGCTGCCCCTGGCTTCATCCAAAGGGATCCCCGAGCGCACAACTCAACTCCAAGACTGCGAAAGGGACGTCGAACCGCTGTCCCTGGCTTCATCCGCAGGCGACGGCTCGCCCCACAGTCTTCCAAAAGGTGACGGCTCGCCCCACGATCACTCTGTAGGCGACGCTACGTCACAGACCTTTTCTCTTCCCAAGAGGTCCCCAGAGCACTCACCTCAGTTCCTGGACTGCGAAAGGGATGTCGAACCGCTGGCCCCGGCTTCATCTGCTGCTCGCCCCACGAGCACTCTGAGGACCAAGTCATGTCACAGAGCTCCTCCCACGGCGACGTCTCGCTCCCGAGCTCCTCCCATGCCGACGTCTCGCTCCTGAGCTCCTCCCTCGGTGACGGCTCGCCTCAGGACCCCTCTCACGGTGACATCCTGTCTCCAAGCTCCCTGGACAAGGAAAGGTCACTCCTGTGTTCCCTGGAGGGTGAACTCACAACGATGAACCCTGCTAAAGTCATCAGTCAGCCTCTGTGTTCAGTCAGGGGCATCGCTCCATCTCCGGTCTCCACCCAGAGGGTCTTCCAGCCGGTAAGCCTCGTCGAAAGCTCTGCCCTGCTTCCGGTAGTCACTGAGGCTGTCTTTCCACTCCAGGTCCCCGTGGGTGATGAGGTCCGTTCCTGTCCTTCCTGGGTAATGCCGGTCCGTTCCAGGTTGCTGCCAGGGACGTCATGCCGTGTCAGTTCTCCAGGGCTACCGCCTCTCAGCTCCAGACCACCGCAGGGGAAGTCGCTCAGCTGCCGGTTTTCGCTGAGGGCGTGGCTCCGCTCCTGGGCTCTGCTGAGGGCAGCACTCCGCTGTTGGTATCTCTCCACCTCCAGTCTCCGCCGAGGGTGTCAGCCTGCTCCAGAGCTCCATGGGTGAAGTCTCTCTGCCTTCGGTCTCCGCAGAGGGCGTCGCTCCGCTCCTGGTCTCCGTGGGGGTCATCTCTCCGCCTCCTGTCTCTGCTGAGGGCGTCGCTCTGTTTCAGGTCCCCACCGTAGGAGTCACCCCGTTCCGGGTCTCCGCTGTGGCTGTCTCCCAGCTCCAGGTCTCCGCCGAGGACCTACAGCCGCCTCCTGTCTTCGCCGAGGACGTCATTCCGCTCCGGGTCTCCGCAGGGGTCGTCTCTCCGCCTCCTGCCTCCGCCGATGACGTCTTTCTGCTCCGGGTCTCCGCAGGGGTCGTCTCTCCACCTCCTGTCTCCACTGAGGACTTCTTTCCGCTACGGGTCCCTGCAGGGGTCGTCTCTCCACCTCCTGTCTCCGCCGAGGGCGTCGTTCTGCTCCGGGTTTCCGGAGCTTCGACCCTAGAGGACTGGAGGGGCCCTCCTCCGAGTGCCTGGGCCCACCGGGCTGTTGGCGGCTTGGGGGCGTCCGGTGCCGCCCCTTTGGGGGGGGGTGGTGTCAGGAATCCGCCTGCCACGCCTCCTTCAGAGGCTGCCTTTGCCGCTGCGCGCTCCCAATCTCTCCGCCTCCTGTCTCTGCTGAGGGCGTCGCTCTGTTTCAGGTCCCCACCGTAGGAGTCACCCCGTTCCGGGTCTTCGCTGTGGCTGTCTCCCAGCTCCAGGTCTCCGCCGAGGACCTACAGCCGCCTCCTGTCTTCGCCGAGGACGTCATTCCGCTCCGGGTCTCCGCAGGGGTCGTCTCTCCGCCTCCTGCCTCCGCCGATGACGTCGTTCTGCTCCGGGTCTCCGCAGGGGTCGTCTCTCCACCTCCTGTCTCCGCTGAGGACTTCTTTCCGCTACGGGTCCCCGCAGGGGTCGTCTCTCCACCTCCTGTCTCCGCCGAGGGCGTCGTTCTGCTCCGGGTTTCCGGAGCTTCGACCCTGGAGGACTGGAGGGGCCCTCCTCCGAGTGCCTGGGCCCACCGGGCTGTTGGCGGCTTGGGGGCATCCGGTGCCACCCCTTTGGGGGGGTGGTGATGTCAGGAATCCGCCTGCCACGCCTCCTTCAGAGGCTGCCTTTGCCGCTGCGCGCTCCCAAGCGTGCAGCGCAAATCGCACACAGCTGAAGCGCAATATCAACTCATGCCCTGCCTCCAGGGCATGAGTAAACCACTCACTCACCCACAGTCGGTGTCGTGCGTGGTCGTGCAGGTTCATGCTGTGTTTGTTCGCGCTTGTGCTTCTCCCGCAACGTGCCTTCTTCGACGGACTCCTCGCTCACTTCACGGCCGCGTTCGGCTTCCCCAGCGCACCTCGGACTACCGACGCTTCCCTGTTGCTTCCCTCCGTGCCGCGCTTCCTCCATAAAGCACCGTGGATGTTTATATTCGAACTACCGGATTATCCCGAACTGCACGGGCATTTTGTGTTGGCTCTGCCTTTGTTCAAATAAAGTTTCTGTTTGCCGTTACTCCGGCTTTCGCCTTTAGTGCCACGCCTAACAATAGTATGTATGTAGGTGAATGTAGTCAAACTAAATGTGTAGTCAGACTAAATGCGATTTTTTCCCACTGAATGAGGATGTCAGAAAAAGAATGAAATCACCCAGTATTATTAGATTTATGTTTATATAGTTACATTAATTATTTCTTCATATGTACAGTTAATCAAAAGCAAGAGACTCCTTTCCTCCTCACCTGACTTTACATTTGTTCACTCAAATGCTACACCCTGAGCCAGATCCTTTTGCAAATTATACAGTGTGATGTATATTAACACTATCCACTCTGTTAATGTTGAAATTTATCGACACCTACAGTTGCAGCTTTATCGTAACCTTCTCTCCCTCTTTTATTCAATTTTATGCTTTTCGAGACACAAACTTTTGCATTTTCTTTGAAGATAAGCAGGCAATTAATATAATTATTCAGTATGTAAAATGTTCTTAATTTTAACATATAACAATTAAATCAATTGATGAATCAAATGCTGTATGTTATTAACATAATGATACATGCATTTATTTTCAGTACTGGATATTTAAAGTGTATGAGTAAAACCTTTTTGTGAATAAACTATTTACTTACTGTGTATTTTCATTTTTCCTAGTTAAAAAATAGGAGGATATAACCAAAATTTTAAGCGTTCATTAATCAGTGAAATGCCACCCAAGGCCACATGATTTTTTTGGAGGTATGATGGATCATGTTCTCCAAGCAATGAACATAATGTGCTATATAGTTACAAAACATATAACTGAATGCCCCAGAATTTATATATTTTTTTACATAATATGTATTTTGTACTGCAGAATGTCCCAAATGATTCCATACACTGGACATTACAGTAGTATGTTTGTTATGCCTTGCCTTTTGCTTGCCCTACAGCAATTCCAGTATTTTTTCATATAGAATAATTATGAAATTTTAGAATACATTTTCCACAAAGATCTTGATTCTCCCTATTCATATGGACATTTGGCATACACTGTATTATCTTTCTTCATTCTTTTATCTACTTTGTATGTTTGAGAAACACAAGACAGATTACATGCTAAAATAACGGCACAATGGTAAAATGGTCTGGTGACAAAGTACTTCAGTGAATTAACATCAAACTAGTAAAATGGTCTGGTAAGAAGTTTTCTTTTAGCAGCCACTACCAGCATATAGAAAAATAAAACAGACTGGTTAAACTAACATTCACTTTTAGCCAATTGAAACCTTATGCTATGATGATGTTATGTAAATTGCATTTACAGTATGCAAATCTAATAGTATTATTAAAAATAATAATATTTGTAATATTATAAAAAAATATTTAATAAGGGGGCACATTGGAAACCTTCTGGGGTCATAGGCACCACAATCTTCCAAAGACAGGTTGCTGTTGCATTGCATCTGGCTGGATAATCCAGCAAAGGTTTTAACAATTTCATGCCACCCAAATTTTAATCACATAATAAAAACTATATATAATATCTTATATAAAAAATACCTCTGTAGAACATTCATTTAGACTGCACTTATTGTGAAAAGTTAAAAATTCTTCACAATTTATAACGTGGGGGTTTATAACATGATAGTGCTTACTTTATTTAACTTGACCTAAGTTCTGTTTATCGCAGGCTAGGAAACAGCGGCTGCGTTGGCATCTGCAAGTCTGGCCAAAATGCTCCTATCTCTTCTGATGTCTTTTTGACTCAGGTGGTGCATGTGACACCCACAGCTTGGAGGACAGTAGCTGAACCAGTGCCAGGTTTTAGTCAGCAGGAGTTAATCCCACGGAGATGTCAAACAGCAGCACAGAGTCTGTCAGTGTCAGCTGCACTGGCCACCACAATATAATCTAATCTAATTTAAAGGGATACATCCTAAGAAAATTCAGAAAGCTGGCTATAATTTTGTTAGTGCATTACAAGATGCCACTTTTTTATTTTTAAGTAAAATCTGACTATATTTGATGATGTCAAAACTAAAGAAACATTCCACTAATCAAAGTAACCATTTTACTATATTGTTGGCCTTTTGCTTACTCAATCGACATGGCAGCATTTTTTGCTACAGAATTCACTACAGTCTTGACAACTACCCTTATTTCTTATGGCTTTCCTGTTTCATTAGTTTCACAATTGTTTTAATTGATCCTTATTTCCCATGATTAAGACTGTAATTAAACACCAGAAACTAATTTCAACTCTGAGCCATCTGCCTGGACAGCCATCAGACAGGATGGCATATGAATTCTGGATTTCTTGGCAATTCATGCCAGCAAAGAACTTTGTTTCCGTTCATATGATTCATTCATTTTGTCAATATAAACAAGTTTTATTTAAAAACATGAGTCTGTCAAATTAGTTTAGAGCAATTTATTCTGCATTTCAGGACAAAATGACACGATGGAAATGAATAGAAATAAAGTATAATGTGATAATAGAAAATTGTAAGTTGCTCTTAAAAATATAAAGAACCAGTGCAGCTAAGAAAATAGTATTGTTTCAAATTTACCTTGTTTTGGTCACCTATTTATATTGTTTTAAAAAACACAGACATGATGCAAAGGTGAGCTCTGATTATAAATATCATTCAATCATAAATAGTTATCTATGAACAATGTGTGAAATATATTATAAATCTTTTCATGATTTTCTTAAACTAGATTTAGATAATTCATGTTACCATATACATATGCATGTGTTTATTCATGTGTTAGTAAGTACCATATTAATCAGAATCACACAATATGGTCATAACTTAACCTGATATATAGTGAAATACTATTTATTAGTAATATTTAAAAATAATACAAAAAAAATAAAATAAATGTAAAAGATATCTTTATATAACTATAGATGTGACCAACAATTGTGGTTCAAGCACTTTAGGAACCTGTATGCGTGTATAGACTGTGTAGCAATGTTGTAGCACCGGTATCACACCACTGTCTGCGCTACTGGACCAGTTCTAGGTTCTAAGGAGTGGGGGAGCAAAAATCACTACACCAGAGACCGTTACTTTAAATACAAAAGGCCAGCTATTTACTGTATGCAAAACACATGAAATATACAGAACCATGAAAATGTTAAACAAGAAAATATACCCTGCAGGTTCTCAATATTGAGGTAAGTATAAAATATTCAAGAAATAAAAATAAAAATAAATTGTGTTTCACTCTCCTTTTGTTATTTAGTTCACCTAGGCACTTTTAATTAGACTAATCTAAGTTAGACCGGTCTTTTCCTAGGTTGAACCTATTTTTGAATCCCTATTTTTTCTTCCTGAATAAACCCTTTTTCCTTTTCTTTTACAGGTAAGAAACTACCTTCAATTTCAAATCACATTTCAAATCACATTTCAACATATGAACTCAATGTGAAATTAGAAGTGTGTGTCTTTAATTCAGTTCGAGTTCATTGGGAGTTAAATTATTCAGTTCAATGAAGAGTTTCAGTTCGATTCAGTCCGCAAATAATAGTTCAATCAGAGTTCAATTCGATTCAAAAACAATTTCTTATACTCCTACCGCTCTGGCAGTCGAGTCACTGTACTCAAAAGGTTTCCTCACTGATGTGATGAAGAAGATGATTTGCAAATCTGGGTCTGGCTCGCTATCTTGAATCCCGTCCGTGCACGTGTGCACACCTGCACACCTGCATACTGCAGATCAATCCTCGCTCCGACAGAGCCTCAAATTAAGCACATAAAAAAAAAACCTGACCAAAACCGTTGTGGCTTAGTTTTCATAAAATCCCTGTCAATCCCTGATCAGGTAAGTTATGTTTTTTTAACTGCAAAATCAACTTTTACACTCTTTTCTCTGCTTAATAAACATAGTTAATTCTCTACAATCTCTCTTCTGCTCTCTCCCGCAGGTCTCTGCTGCAGCGTCGCTGACATGACGCTCTAATGTCACTAGTCTCTTAAAGGGGTAGTGAACTGAATTTTCTGTCTGCATACTTTTAATCTTTGAACGTTAAATTAACATTTTTAACATTTTTAATTCTGATGAATAAACTTCATTAAATGAATCACTTAACTTTTCAAACTTATTTATGCATCTTTTAACTATTTATTCTTATTTAGGTCATATTTTTAACAGGGTTACATCCTCCCCTCTTTACCTAATGCACGTCCCTGTGCATTCTGAACCTATACTGTCATAACTCTAGGTTTTTTTGGAAAGCTAGGCTCTTTAAGGGAATCTGTAAGCACTTCACTCAAGGTTTGAAATAAAGACTGAACTACAGTAACCAATGGGTTCCCTAACTCAGGGTAAGTTAGTCTTTTAGCTGCTTTTCTATCTCTAATAGGTCTTCTAGAACAGTCATCTTGTGTCTGGATATCACTTTGGTCCATAACACTTGTGTCCTTCTTGTCCTCCTGAGCAAGTTGAATAGAAGGATGGACATTATCCAGATCTTCCTCAGGTAGGTTTTCAGTTTCTTGTTCTGCGGTTGAGCCGCTCTCTTCAGAATCAGGTAAGTCATTAGTTCCAGGATCATAGGTCTCTACTGGGACATCTTCAAGAGCTTTGGCTACGTTTGAAGGTCCTTGCTTAACAGCAGTCAACTCTTTGGAGGGTTCCGGTTGAATCCTTTCCGGTAAGTATTCTATGGGTTCAGGGGTCGGGTCAAACACTAGTGTTTCCACTTGTAGGTTTCTCTGTCCATCATAGTGATATTCCTCAGAGTCAGATTGGGATTCATCCTCATCAGCTCCATCCGTACTGTCATTTTTAGGATGGTGTCGAGTTCTTGGTCGTCTCATTGCCACTGCCGGATTAGTTTTACTGTCGATTGAGGTTACAGGAAGGAAACCGCATGGCAGCAAGAGGTCACGATGAAGAGTTCTTTGTGGACCATCTCTTGTCTCAGGCCTCACAACATACACTGGGACGTCTCCAGACTGTCTCTGGACAATATATACATCGGACTCCCACCTGTCGGCTAACTTGTGCTTGCCTCTAAGACGGACGTTTTGGACTAAGACTCTGTCACCTTCTTTCAAGGTGGAGTCAAAGACATGCTTGTCAAACCTCGCTTTATTGGGACTGGCTGTCTTTTTAGCATTCTCAGTTGCTACTTTGTAACTGTCTTCAAGTTGGGATTTCAGGTTGCGAACATATTGAGAGTGTGAGCCTGGCTGATGATTGACTGGTAGGCCAAAGGCTAGGTCAACTGGCAATCTTGGCTGACGCCCGAACATTAACTCGTAAGGGGTAAAACTAGTTGTCTCATTTTTAGTACAATTATAAGCGTGTACTAAGGGTTTGACATAATCCCGCCAGTGACTCTTTTTCTGATTCTCGAGAGTTCCCAACATGTTGAGCAGGGTCCTGTTGAAGCGTTTTTTTCCTGTTTTCGGGGATGCCATAATGGACAAAAAAGTGGTCCCACAGGCTCTTGGCCACTGTCCTGGCTTTCTGATTTGGGGTGGGGACAGCTACTGCATATTTCGTAAAATGGTCAGTAATGACCAGGATGTCTTTAGTGTTACTGGAGTCTGGTTCCACACTGAGAAAGTCGATGAAGTTCAAGTGGTCTTGTAGCGATGATGTTGATGAGTGGTACGGCTTTTTCAGGCATAGCCGTACGTCGTATGCAGTGATTGCAGGTTTTGACTTTAGTTTCCACCTCAGCTGACATTTTGGGCCAATAGAAGCGCTTCCGGACGAGATCTAGAGTGCGCTCTACGCCCATGTGGCCCATATCGTCATGCAGACTCTTGAGAACTAAGGATCTCAGGACTTGGGGGAGCAGTGAGTCTAAACCCCCTCCTGTCGCTTTCGATACAAGACGCCATTTAAGACAGTAAGTTTATCCCACTCTCTTAATAAGAGACCAAGCTCAGGAAGTTCCTTCCTCAAGGATGGTGGGGGTTTCTCTCCTAACTCTACTTGTCCGAGTACTTCACGGATGCAGGGATCAGCATTTTTTGCTTGTCTCTTAATTCAGCTTGTGCTAATGAGGGTATGACAGGTAAGCCACCTAGCTGATCCTCTTCTTCAAAGCTTTGTGGGAGAGCCTTTGGATGATGGGCAAGTGACACAACCAAGGTGGTGCCAGGTGATGTTTCCCCAGAGTGATTGTTGATCACTTGGCAAATGGAGTGCTTCTCACAGATAGCTTTGATAGTGTTTTCATCCAGGTGTGCATAATCAGCCTCTGACAAGTGTCTTTTTGTGAATTGTTGTATTCTTTCCAACTCTTTTTGTGATGATGTGTCATCAGGTAACTTGCCGTGGGGACGCCTGGACAGCCCATCCACGTCTTGCTTACCGGCTCTATATTGTAGCTGGAAATCAAATGTCGACAGGGCTAACCATCTGTAACTCGTGGCATCAAGCTTAGCAGAGGTAAGAATATATGTTAATGGGTTGCTATCGGTGACAGCAAGGAATTTATTCCCATATAGGTAGTCCTGGAATTTCTCCGTCACTGCCCATTTAAGGGCAAGAAATTCTAATTTATGTGCAGGATACCTGGACTCACATTTTGACAGACCTCGACTGGCATAAGCAACCACCCGCTTCCGCCCTCGTTGTTCCTGGTAAAGGGCAGCACCGGGTCCCGAGGTGCTCGCATTGGTGTGTAAAATGTAGGGGAGCTTGGGGTCAGCAAACCCGAGGATTGGTGCTGTTGTCAGTTTTTCGATTATGGTGTCGAACGCTGCCTGGCAAGCAGGCGTCCATCGGTCACCAAAGAGGTCTTTTGGGGTTGTAGTATTTCTCTGGGTTCCCTGCGGTTTTAATGCGCTTTCTCAGTGGCGGATAGCCAGCAGTAAGCTCGTTGAGTGGCTTTACAATCTTCGAGTAGTCTTTTACGAACCGGCGGTAATAACCGCAGAAACCGAGGAAGGTTCTTAGCTCTTTCAGGTTGTTGGGTTTTGGCCAGGTTTTTAATGCTGCTACTTTATCTGGATCAGTTTCGATGCCCTTTTCAGACACGATGTGGCCAAGGTACTTTACAGAAGTTTGGAAGAACTTGCATTTCCCTGGCGACAGTTTTAAGCCAAACTCTTTCAATTGGTGGAGCACACGCATCAACCTTTCCTCGTGTTCCTCCAGTGTCGAGGAGAAAATTATGAGGTCATCAAGGAAAACTAGGGCTTGCTTCAAATTCAACTCTCCCATACGACGCTCCATAAGCCTCTGGAACGTGCTAGGGGCATTCGTTATCCCCTGAGGCATCCTGTTGAATTCGAAGAATCCTAGTGGGCAGACGAACGCAGTTTTATGTTTGTCTGCTTCCTCCATCTCTATTTGATAGAAGCCTGATTTGAGATTGAGCACTGAGAACCACCTGGACCCGGTCAATGCCGAAAATGACTAAAAAATAACAGAATCTGCACCGACAATCGGTGAGGAGAAGGGCGACTCCGATTCACGGATGACTTCTGCATCGAGGAGTTGTTGGAAATGGTTACGCACAGCCTCTATGTCTTGGGGGTGTATGGGTCTCGGCCTATGTTTGAAGGTTGTCTCGTCACTGAGGGTTATGTGGTGTTTTATTTTGTCAGTGCGACCAAAATCGAGCTCGTGCAATGCAAACACCTCTGGCATGAAACTTAATTTATCAGTTATCCTCTCTTTCCACTCATTGGGTACAGGAGAGTCAGTGAAGTCAAAGTTGAGATTTAAGTTTTGGTCAGGTTTTGTGGGAGGGTCTGAATCAGGGATCCTAATTGATTGAACGCTCTTGATAGCATGTATCTCTGCTATTACAGCTTTTGGAGATAGGGTGATATCATGACGTGACTCATTCTTGAGCATGACTGGGATACGGCGTGGTAGTTTTGGTGGTAGGCTTACCAAGCTATCGGTCACCAGGATGCCACCTGGCAGAGAAGATGACTTCGGCGACGCTACCATCACCCACTTTCCAACATCAATTGTCCTGCGGCTCACTGATCCTTTAAGTACTTTTGTCTGTCCAGCTGCAATAGTCTCAAAGTCCCTACTATGAAGCCTCACCTCTCCTAGACTGGAATCAACAGACTGTCTTTTCCTGATTTCAAGGGTCTTTAAGACAACTTTAGGGAAGAGACTGATATTTCTGAGGAGAGGTGTCTGCATATTTTTCGTAGAAAACATCCAAAGTGTTTGTGCCTATAAGCACTGATGACAAGGTGGAGCGCATGTCAGGAACAACTAAAACTAGTGTGGGCACTTCAATGTCCGCTCCAAGCAAGCTCTTTTGGAATTTGATGGTGGTCTCAACATAGCCAAGGTAAGGGACGCTTTGACCCTTGGCTCCTTCCACTTCAAGCAAATCATTCAAGGAATTCATAGGTAAGTGTGACAGGTTTTTTAAATAGAAAGAGTTGGGGATCGTTGTTACTTGAGAACCTGAATCTAACAAGCATCTGCAATCTTTGTTACCTATGGTCAATTGTGCAGTGCACTTGGCTCCAATCAGCCCTTTTGGCAGGGTCACTGTCTACAAATGCATGTATTAAAAAAAAAGTGCATTATACAGTGGAACCCGGTTATCTCGCCCTCGGTTACCTGGACAACCCTATTAAGTCGACGTTTTTTGAAGTGGAACTGCCAAATTCTTGCTTTTTCTAAGCATTTTCTATCATTTATGGCGACTTTTTTATGTTGCGGAACCCTAATATCTCGAGCACAAAGGGGGGGAAAATTAGAAATCTTAACGTCAGTTATGTCAATCGGCGCTGTGCAGCCACAGAAGAACTCGCGAAAGTGGCGGAAAAATCAAACCTTACAGATACTACAGGTGTTTGTATTGTATACTGGTGAATCTCTGCTGTTAGTAAGTGCACATATGCATTTTTTTGTTAAATGTTATGCGATGAACGGGAGCGCAGCGCTCCCGGCTTCAACTCCTTACAGAGGGCGCGCGCGTCGCTTACCGAGAGAGCCGTGCTCCTTACTGAGCGCAGTCTGGATGCCCTAGGTGAAGGTAATATTCCCCCGACTCCGGCATTAGAGCCCTCGTAGCGGGGCGAATGGGTGACGACTCGGCGGCATACTCGCAAAGCCAAAGCTAACGCTAAGGCTTGCCCACGGGAGCACCATTCCTCTCCGCTTCGCGTGTCCAACAGGTTTGCTCTCCTCAGTGAAGCACCCGCTGAGAAACCTGTAAGAGCTCTGGTTTTAGGAGACTCTATTCTGAGGCACGTGAAATTAGCTAGACCTTTAGGGGCACCAGCAGCACAGGTTATGTGTATACCGGGAGCCAGGGCGCTGGACATAGCAGGTCAGCTTAGATTCTTAGGAAAGCACAGGTTCTCTAAAATAGTTTTTCACACAGGAGCTAATGATATACGCCTTCCACAGTCAGAGGTTACTAAGAGTAATGTTATAGAGGTGTGTAAATTAGTGAAGGCAATGTCCGATGCTGTAATATGCTCTGGCCCCATCCCAATGCGATGTGGCGATGTAGCCTACAGCAGGTTAGGGTCGCTGAACTGCTGGATGTCCGAGTGGTGCTCCAAAAACAATGTGGGCTTCATTAATAATTGGACCATTTTTGAGGGCAAGGCTGGCCTGTTAGGGCGGGACGGTGTCTATCCCACCCGGGAAGGTGCTGCTCTCATTTCTTGTAGTATAGGTCATAGTCTCAGAACAGCACTAGTTAACAAGTGACTGTCTAGAGCCAAGGCCAGGGAGCAGACAGACAGGCTAAACTGACTGTCTGCTAGCTGCACAGAGTCGTCACTCAGGATCCACCATATTGAGACTGTGTCTGTCCCGCGAGCAAAACCAAAATATAGGCGTTATCAGAAAGTCTGTTTAAGTAACCTGATTAACAATAAATTAAATAGGACTGAACGCACAGCCCGCACCTCTGATATAAAAATAGGATTGTTGAATATTAGATCTCTCATGCCAAAAGCGCTTACTATAAACGAAATTATTACCGACCAGGAGTTTAATATAATGTGTTTGACAGAAACGTGGATCAAATCGAATGAATATGTAGCATTAAATGAGGCGAGTCCTCCTGGGTATAGTTACATACACCAACCCCATCTAAATGGCAGAGGAGGTGGAGTAGCAGCTATTTATAATAATAATCTAAACCTCACACAAAAGACTAAATACAAATGTAAAACATTTGAAGTTCTTTACACCAACATAAACTATTCAGTGTCCGAAAGCAGGTCAAGCCAATTAATTCCACTAATTATTATTTATAGACCCCCAGGGCCCTACTCTGATTTTCTGATAGAATTTGCAGATTTCATTACAAATTGCAAACACTTCTTTAGACAAAGCATTAATTGTTGGAGACTTTAATATTTATTTTGATAATCAGGAAGACTCCTTAAGAGCAGCAGTTGTGTCCATACTAGATTCAGTTGGAATTAATCAGAATGTGTGGAGTAGCAGCTATTTATAATAATAATCTAAACCAATTCATTTTGATAATCAGGAAGACTCCTTAAGAGCAGCAGTTGTGTCCATTCTAGATTCAGTTGGAATTAATCAGAATGTTATATGACCCACTCATAGTGGTGGACACACTCTCGATTTGTTGTTAACATTTGGATTAAAAATAAAAAACTTAGTCATAATTCCACAGTCTAAAGCTATTTCAGACCATTATCTAATCCCGTTTAAAATTTGCTCAAGTCATTGCATTTCTACCTCACCACGTTACCGTGTTAAGCGTACTTTCACGTCAGCTACAGCAGCGCGTTTTATTAATAATCTTCCCAAAATTACGATATTGGATAGATCTCCGTCAGACCCCGCAGAGCTTGATTGGGCCACTGAACATCTAGAAACAACGTTACGTTACTCTCTAGATGATGTAGCTCCCTTTAAGACCAAATTGATCAGGGAGAAAAAATTAGCACAGTGGTATACTGATCATACACGCACCTTAAAACAGACCACTCGAAAATTAGAACGTAAATGGCATCAAACTAAATTAACAGTATTTCAATTGCATGGAAGGAGAGCCTCCTAAATTATAGAAAATCTCTTAGTGCTGCTAGATCAGCATATTTCTCCACCCTCATAGAAAATAACAAGCATAATGCTAGATTTTTATTCAGCACGGTAGCAAAATTAACAGGGAATAAAAGCACTGCACTAACATGCACACAATCAATAGGTAGTAATGATTTCATGAACTTTTTTAATAATAAAATTGAAAACATCAGGCAAGAAATCCAGACGGTTAATATAAATCCAAATTACTTTACAAGTAACCCTGTAGACAGCAGTGTAATTATAACGGATAATCAACTACAAAGCTTCACTTCTATTCATGAGAATGACTTAATTTCATTAATCTCCTCATCGAAATCTTCAACCTGCATTCTCGATCCCTTGCCTACTAGTTTCTTTAAACAGATAACTCCAGAGATAATCAAACCAGTTTTAAAAATAATTAACTCTTCTATTAGCACTGGTTATGTACCTAAATCTTTCAAACTGGCAGTTATCCACCCCCTTATTAAGAAACCTGACCTTGACCCATGTCAGTTGTCCAACTACAGACCGATATCAAATCTCCCCTTTATATCCAAAATTTTAGAAAAGGTTGTAGCACAGCAGTTATGCTCACACCTACTTATGAATAACATTTTTGAAATGTATCAGTCAGGATTTCGGCCTCATCATAGCACAGAGACGGCGCTTGTTAAGGTGGTAAATGACCTGTTATTGGCCTCTGATCAGGGTTTTGTTTCCTTACTTGTTTTGCTCGACCTTAGTGCAGCTTTTGACACCATTGATCACACTATACTGCTTGCTAGACTTGAGAACGTTGTAGGAATAAAGGGAACAGCTCTCTCTTGGCTCAGGTCTTATTTGACTGATCGCTATCAGTTTGTGGATGTAAATGGTGAGTTCTCCACACTCTATGAGGTAAGGTTTGGTGTTCCTCAAGGATCTGTCTTAGGCCCACTGCTTTTCTCTTTATATATGCTGCCTCTTGGTGAAAACATTCATAAACATGGGATTCGCTTCTATTGCTATGCTGATGACACACAGTTGTATATTTCATCAAAGCCAGATGAGAGAGATCAGCTAAACAGTGTTGAGGAGTGTGTAAAGGACATTAGACAGTGGATGCTTAATAACTTTTTTCTGCTCAACTCAGATAAGACGGAAGTACTTTTACTAGGACCATATGCAGCTAGAAGCAAACTTTCTGATTACGTAGCATCTCTGGATGGTGTTTCTGTTTCAGCATGTAAGGCTGTCAAAGACCTTGGTGTGATTACTGACCCGAGTCTTTCCTTTGAGTCTCACGTGAATAATATTACCAGGATCGCCTTCATTCACCTAAGAAATATTGCTGTTTTAATCAGTCTACAATGGCTCCCAATCAAATCTCGGATTGATTATAAAATACTACTACTGACGTATAAAGCACTTAACGGTCTCGCACCGCAGTATCTGAGTGAACTTTTGTACCAGTATGATTCTCCACGCCTACTTAGATCAAAAGGTGCTGGCTATCTGTTGGCTCCTTTTGTCAAGCCTTTTATCAGTAGATTTTTTCTTAGGTAAATGTGCAGATCTGGAGGGAGCATGGATATAGAGTGTTTGGTGAACTGGTATATTTGTATGCACGTTCACTCGGGTTTGTTGACGGTGGTGTGGTGGGTCGTCTCTTATCCCAGAGATCCCTCATGTGTGTGTTACCTTCTGGTTCTCCCTTTTAGTTATTCTGCCATAGTGAATCTTGCCGGAGTCCAAACTGCACAGTGACATTAACTTTCATACACCAATAGGGACACTTAATAATCCATATCCTTCTCTTCCCATCACCCTCTCTCTCTCTGTTTCTCTGTTTCTCTCTCTCTCTCTCTCTCTCTCTCTCGGTCGAGTTAAACATGCTCCTGAAGCTCCAGTGACCACTGTTCCTGCCCCTCTCCCCTCCATGGATCTTCACACTTCTGTGCAGCTTGGGACGGTATCTTATCAACACCTTGGGTGGTTCCATGAAATTCCGGAGTAGAACGGGTGCTTTGAGGACGGATTGGACTGTAGTTGGTGTCGGCGGTCTGCTGCACTGACTCGGGAGTGCAGTTTGCTTCTGATCATCCTCACTGTACCCCGCAACTTTGTATATATGCTTCATATGGACATTTGGTGCAACCCAGATGAGGATGGGTTCCCTCTTGAGTCTGGTTCCTCTCAAGGTTTCTTCCTTATGCCATCTCGGGGAGTTTTTTCTTGCCACAGTTGCTCATCAGGGACAAACATACTTACAAAGAACATATTTACATTTAATCACCACATTATCTGTGTAAAGCTGCTTTGAGACAATGTTCATTGTTAAAAGCGCTATACAAATAAAAATGAATTGAATAGAATTGAGTTTCTGTTTATTTTTATTTTTTTTCCACATGTGGACTAAATGTGAGATGGCACTGTGCAGCCGCTGTATTTTTTTGTTTTTTTTTGTTTTTTTTTTAGCGATCTGTGTGTTTATAATGTTGGAGAATATAATAAAGGTTTGTATGGAGAATGGACAGTGGTTTGTATTGTATACTGGTGAATCTCTGCTGTTAGTAGGTGCACGTATGCCTTTTTTTAACAAACGTATGTACATTTTTATAGCATGCCTTCATCAAACAAATCGCGGCAACGCTGTTGTGTGAAAAACCCTCCAAAAACACGTGCATGCACATTCTCATTTATTAACGCACATCATGTACATAAAGAAATTTCAAGCACGTTAATATACTGCCGCCATTTTGATTTTTGTTTATCTCGATCATTGGTTACCTCGATGCTTTTTGGCGACCCCCTACGACATCGACATAACCGGGTTCCACTGTATATCAATTATATTATTACATGTTACTTATATTACATCAGTTACAATATATATCATGTAACCACTTAATTTGGAGATGAAACAAAAACATTTTAGGTAAAAAATAAAATTTCCATTTTTATTTAGAAACTAAAGGAGGCTAGATAATTGCACTACACTCCAGACAATCTTAGTTGCCTAGACAATTTTGGTAGAAGTAAATATTTCATTTTATTATTGAGACTAGTGCTTCTTTAGCAAAGTTGTTATTATCAGTCTTTAACTTGTTAAATGAAATAAGTTCGTATAAACATTAAATAGTATAAAATCATGTAAGCACATGTAGAACAAAAAACATTCAAACAACAATAAAAACAAGATTTAATTTTTTTCCGTTCTTCCTCGATTTATTGATTACACTATTCATAATAGTGAAATACTTTAATAAAACATGCCGTTGATTTATTTCATACATTATTATTATTTATGTTTTTCAATTGACTAAGGAAAGTGTTTTAACAAGAGCGGAAATCATTAAATTTTTATATACTGTAGATACAACACTACCTAAAACATAAAAAAAAATTCTTCTTCTTCTTCTTCTTTCATCTTCTCCCATCAGTGGATCATCTGTCTCCATACCCCCTGTCCTCTACATCTGAATCTTTCAACCCAAATACCTGCATGTCTTCCCTCACCACATCCATAATCCGCCTCCTTGGCCTTCTTCTTTGCCTTATTCCTGGTGGCAACATCCTCAGCATTCTCTTACCGATATACCCCATGTCCCTCCTCTGCACATGTCCATACCATATCAATCTTGCTTCCCTTACCTTGTCTCCAAAACGGTCTACATGCGCTGTCCCTCTAATAAACTAATTATTAATCCTGTCCATCCTCATCACTCCCAACGAAAAAAAACTCAACATCTTTAGCTCTGCTACCTCCAGCTCCCCCTCCTGTCTTTTACTCAATGCCACTGTTTCTAAGCCTTACAACATTGCAGGTCTCACCACAGTCCTATAAACTTTCCCTTTCATTCTTGCAGATACCCTGCTATCACAAATCACTCCAGTCACTCTTCTCCACCCACTCCACCCTGCCTGCACCCTTTTCTTTACTTCTCTAACACACTCTCCATTACTTTGCACTGTTGACCCCAGGTATCTGAACTCTTTCACCTTCTCCACTTTTTCTCCCTGCAACCGCCCCTGTCTGACCTCTTCCCTGAACCTCATACTACATACTCATACTTCCTCCTTCAGTTTCCACCATCTTATTCTTCTTTCAGTCCTCACTCTTCTCCTCTTCTTCTTCGCCTCCAAAACCATCGTACAGACCACGATCTGATGCTGTCTAGCTACACTGTCCCCTGCCAACACCTTACAGTCTCCAATCTCCTTCAGGTTGCATCTCCTGCATAGAACATAGTCCACCTGTGTGCACCTTCCTCCACTCTAATACGTCACCCTATGATCCTCCTTCTTCTTAAAATAAGTTTTCACCCCTGCCATTTCCATCCTTTTAGCAAAATCTACCACCATTTGCTCTTCCACACTCCTCTACTTAAAACCATACCTACCCATCACCTCCTCATCACCTCTGTTCCCTTCACCTACATTCCCATTAATGTCTGCCCCAATCACCAATCGTTCTTTCCTATGTACACCATCTACCACTTCATCTAATTCCCTCCAGAATCTTACCTTCTCCTCCATCTAACAGCCAACTTGTGGAGCACTGATGACATTTATCATCATCCCTTCGTCCAGCTTCACGTTTATCACCCTATCAGAAACTCTCTTCACCTCCACTACACCCTTACTGTACTCTTCCTTCAGTATCACCCGTACAACATTTCTCTTTCCATCCACACCCCCTCCTGTCTTTTACTTAATGCCACTATCTCTAAACGATAAAGCATTGCCTGCACTGTTTTCTTCACTTGTCTAACACACTCTCCATTACTTTGCACTGTTGACCCCAGGTGAATTCCTCCACCTTCTTCACCTCTTTTAATTGCATCCGCCCTACCTCTGATTCACACACATGTACTCTGTCTTACTCCTACTGACTTTCATTCCCCTTCTCTCCAGCACGTACCTCCACCTCTACAAGCTCTTCTCAACCTACTCCCTACTCTCACCACAAATAACAATATCATCCGCAAACATCATAGTCCATGGAGACTCCTGTCTGACTTTGTCCGTTTACCTGTCCATCAGCACTGCAAACAGAAAAGAGCTCAGAGCCAATCCTTAATGCAGTCCAACCTCCACCTTGAACCAGTCTGGCGTTCCTACTGCATACTTTACTTCTATCATACTGCCCTCATACATGTCCTGCACCACCCTCACATACTTTTTTTGGCACACCTGACTTTCTTATACAGTACCACAATTCCTCTCTTGGCACACAATGCAACTCCTTCTGACCTTCACCATACTTCTTCTTCAATATTCTCAAAGCAAATAATGCATCTGTGGTGCTCTTTCTCAGCATAAAACCATATTGTTGCTCACAGATGGTCACCTCTTCTCTCAGCCTGGCTTCCACTACTCTTTCCCATAACTTCATGGTGTGACTGATCAAATTAATTTCCCTGTAGTTACTGCAGGTCTGCACATTTCCTTTGTTCTTAAAGATCAGTACATCACACTCCTCCATTCCTCAGACATCCTCCCACCTTCCAAATTCCTGTTAAACAATCTTGTTAAAAACTCCACTGCCATCTCTCCTAAACATCTCCATGCTTCTACCGGTATGTCATCTGGTCCAACCGACTTTCCACTCTTCATCCTCTTAATCGCTTCTCTCAGTTCCTCCTTACTAATCGTATCCACTTTCTGCTTCACCATCTCCACACCATCCAACCTTCTCTCTCTTATTTTCCTCGTTCATAAGCTGCTCAAAATACTCCCTCCATCTTCTCAACACACTCTCCTCACTAGTCAACACATTTCCATCTCCATCCTTTATTGCTTGCAGCACATCCTTCCCAGCTCGGTCTTTCATTCCCCTTCTCTCCAGCGCATACCTCCACCGCTCCAGGCTCTTCTCGACCTGCTCCCTACTCTCACCACAAATCACAATATCAGCTGCAAATATCATAGTCCAGGGAGACTCCTGTCTGACCTTGTCCGTCAACCTGTCCATCACCACTGCAAATAGGAAAGGGCTCAGGGCTGATCCTTGATGCAATCCAACCTTCACACTGAAACCAGTCTGTCGTACCTACTGCACAACTTACTGCCATCACACTGTCCTCATACATGTCCTGCAACACCCTCACATACTTCTCTGACACACCTG
This sequence comes from Silurus asotus, assembly GCA_024362625.1. Lineage (NCBI taxonomy): Eukaryota > Metazoa > Chordata > Actinopteri > Siluriformes > Siluridae > Silurus > Silurus asotus. The sequence continues at coordinate 5,810,127 of MU596817.1, forward strand.
ACTTCCTCATACAATACCACAACTCCTCTCTTGGCACTCTGTCGTACGCTTTCTCTAAATCCACAAACACACTTTGCAACTCCTTCTGTCCTTCTCTATACTTCTCCAACATCCTCAAAGCAAATAAGGCATCTGTGGTGCTCTTCCTCGGCATGAAACCATACTGTTGCTCACAGATGGTCACCTCTACTCTCAGCCTGGCTTCCACTACTCTTTCCCATAACTTCATGGTGTGACTGATCAATTTAATTCCCCTGTAGTTACAGCAGGTCTGCACATTTCCCTTATGCTTACAAATCGGTATCAGCACACTTCTTCTCCATTCCTCAGGCATCTTTTCACCTTCCAAAATCCTGTTAAACAATCTGGTTGAACAGTATAAAACTCCACTGCCATCTCTTCTAAACATCTCCACGCTTCTACAGTATGTCATCTGGTCCAACCAACTTTTCACTCTTCATCCTCTTAATTGCTGCTCTTACTTCCTCCTTACTAATCCTATCTACATCCTGCTTCACCAACTCCACATCATCCAACCTTCTCTCTCTCTGATTTTCCTCATTCATCAGCTGCTCAAAATACTCCCTCCACCTTCTCAACACACTCCCCTCACTAGTCAACACATTTCCCTTTCCATCCTTTATTGCTCTAACTTGCAGCACATCCTTCCCAGCTCGGTCCCTCTGCCTGACCAAATGGTACAAATCCTTTTCTCCCTCCTTAGAGTCCAACTTCACATACAGCTCCTCATATGCCTTTTCCTTTGTTTTTGCCACATACCTCTTTACCTGCTGCTGCATCTCCTTATACACCTGGCTACTTTTCACATCACTCTCTCGATCCCAATTCTGTTTTGCCAACCTCTATCCCCTTATGCTCTCCTGCACTTCCTCATTCCAGCACCACATCTCTTTGTCTTCCTTTTCATTTCCAGATGTCACACTAAGTACCTTTCTAGCTGTCTTCCTTATCACTTCTGCAGTTGTTGCCCAAACATCCAGCACCTCTTCACCACCACTTAGCCCCTGTCTGATCTCTTGCCTGAATCTCACCATGTCAACACTTAACAGTCTCCAATCTCCTTCAGGTTGCATCTCCTACATAGAACATATTCCACCTGTGTGCACCTTCCTTCACTCTTATACGTCACCCTATGATCCTTATTCTTCTTAAAATAAGTTTTCACCACTGCAATTTCCATCCTTTTAGCAAAATCTACCACCATCCGCCCTTCTACATTCCTCTCCTTAAAGCCATACCTACCCATCACCTTCTCATCAACTCTGTTCCCTTCACCTACATGCCCATTGAAATCTGCCCCAATCACCAATCTTTCATTCCTAGCTACCCCTTCTACTACTTCATCTAAGTCACTCCAGAATTTTTCCTTCTCCTCCATCTCATAACCCACTTGTGGAGCATAAGCACCCTTTAACTTCCAGCTTTATGTTCATTACCCTATCAGAAACTCTCTTCACCTCCACTACACTCTTACTAGACTCTTCCTTTAGAATCAACCCTGTTGGCTAACAATACCTGTGGTGGTATTTGGTAACCCGGGCCTCAACCGATCCGAATTTTTCTTTCGTGATCCACATATTTGATTTTGCACATGTTTTATGCTGGATGCCCTTCCTAACGCAACCCTCCCCATTTATCCGGGCTTGGGACTGGCACTAAGAGTGCACTGGCTTGTGCAACCCTTAATGACTGGGCTCAAAAAAGTCTTCTAAAAAAGACAAAATTGTAACAATATTTGTTTTAATTGAGCAAAGGCCTCTAACAACAGAAATCACTAAAACAGATATGGCGCAGAAAACCACCATCAGAATGTTTCCCAACCAGAATTCGTGGGTGGATCCTGCTCCGCTGCCTACAACACGTGGCTCGCCACCGGGGACATAGAGGAGTACACAGCTGCATCTCTACAGCTGTGTTCGCAGAGCGGTGAAGGAAGCAAAGCGGTGCTATGGGAGGAAACTGGTGTCACAGTTCCAACATGTTGGATCTAGAAGCCTGTGGCAGGGACTAAGAAACATCACAGACTATAGAACACCATCTTTTAGATTGGGGAATGCGGACACTTCTCTTGCAGACGAGCTAAACATCTTTTACATCCGCTTCGAGGCTGCAGCTAACCACGCTAGCAGCACTAGCGGTACAAACAACATGCACGCCAAGAGAGCCAGAGATGTAAACACGTTCACCATCTCGGAGCATGACGTAAGGAGATCATTCAGGAGAGTGAATACCAGGAAGGAAGCAGGACCAGATAACAGGTTCTGAAAGCCTGCACTGACCAGCTAGCACCGATTTTCACTGAGATATTCAACCTCTCATGGGAACAGTTGACAGTTGTCCGCTCATGCTTTAAACAGTTCATCATTGTTCCTGTCCCAAAGAAGCCCCAGCCCGCCTGCCTCAATAACTACTGCCCTGTAGCCTTGACCTCAGAAGTGATAAAGTGCTTTGAAAGACTGGTCAGAGACTTTATCACTATGACACTACCAGACACACTGGACCCTCTACATTCACATACCGCCAGAACCATTCTACTGAGGACCATTATAAATCTTCTACACACAACAATGAGCCACCTGGACTATAGAAAAGGGAATTATGCAAAGATCTTTGTGGACTACAGTTCAGCGTTTAACACCATAATTCCCTCTATGCTCACCTCTAAGTTGGAGGTCCTGGGCCTGCCGCTGTGTTAATGGATCTTTGACTACCTGACAGACAGACCACAAGCCATACGGGTGGGCAAAAACACACCTCACCCACCCTCACCCTCAGCACTGGAGCTTTCCAGAGTTGTGTTCTGAGCCCCCTGCTGTACTTACTGTACACATATGACTGTGTGGCCACATCCAGCTCCACCACCATCATCAAGTTTGTTGATGAAACTGTTGTGGTGGCCCTGATCTCCAACAATGACAAGATGGCCTACCTACAGGAGGGTAAAAACCTGGAGAAATGGTGCCAGGAGAACAACCTTCTCCTGAACATCAGCAAGACTAAGGAGTTGATAGTGGACTTCAGCACGAAGCAGGAGTGGTCATACCAACCGTTAAACATCAATAGGATTCCAGTTGAGAGAGTGGACATTTACTTAGGTGTTCACATCACACAGGAACTGTCTTGGTCCTATCACATCAACACCCTGGTAAAGAAGGCTTGGCAGCGTCTGTACCATCTGAGATGCTAAAGGGACTTTAAAATTCTCTCTAAAGACTTTCTACACCTGCACCATTTAGAGCGTTCTGACGGGTAGCATCACTTCCTGGTTTGGGAACAGCACCATGCAGGACAGGCAAGCCCTCCAGAGGGTGGTGCGTTCAGCACCTGAGCACCAGAGGGTGGTGCGTTCAGTGGTGCGTTCAGCACCTGCAGGACATTCACATCATCTACATCTACATCTACAGACACGACATCTACATCACGCAGTGCCAGACCAGGACCAGGAAGATTGTGAAGGACTTCAGCCATCCCAACAGTGCCCTAGATACCGCATACTGTCACTTTAAGGACAATCACACACTTTTTTTCACATATATCTTTATATATTTTATATTTTATATAGTTTATACTTTTTATTTATCTATCTTTTGTTCTTGGTTTATTTTTCTCCTCATTCTATTCCCTCATGCCAGACCGTCGTAAAAAGCATTTCACTGCATGTCGTACTCTGTATGTATGTGTATGTGACAAATACATTTTTTTTTTGATTGAACTGGTGGCATACAGCTGTCATTTCACAGACCCAAACAATTTGTGACTAAATGGAACTGGAAATTCGAAGATTAGAAAAAAGTGTCTTTTGTATTCAATGCTCCAGTTTTGGTGAGTCTGTACCCATGATAGCCCCAGATTCTTTGACTCTCAGAAGAGTTCATGGCAGTTGAAAAAACAAGTGAGACTAATGTGTCATGACTGTGTGTTTTAGGGAAGGTTTGGCTGTTTAAAAGCCGTTAACTTTTTTTAAATCAAGGTTATAAATTTTTATAATCAAAATAATTTGAAGAATAAAAATTAAATACATTAATAACATTGACTTAACATTTGGATTTTCTGGGATTAAGTAATGTACAATAATTGTTTTATCTATTACGATTTTTAATTGTTCTCACTTTATATGCCTAAAATCATGTTATGAACCCTAATCAATTGTTGAGTCATTTATGATTGGCTAAGGTCAGGAATGTTCCTGTCCTTGCAACCCTAACTCACAGTTAGAGTTTCATAACCATCAAGAAATGCTTAATAGTATAGATCCAAGGTCAGGGTTAGTGTTAAGGTTTTTTCCTCATGCCACCTCAGGTAGTTTTTTTCTTGCCACGTTTGCCACCGGATTGCTCATTAGGGGCAAACTTACACTTCTAAAGAACAATCGTATTTATTCTTTATTACCATGTTATCTGTATAAAGCTTATTTGAGACCATGTCCACTGTTAAAAGCACATATGTTAAGCAGCAAGTTATCCAAAGTCTCTTTCTGCCATCTATGACTGGTAAAGGTACGTTCATAACTCCAAAGACAGCCACCTATTCGCTTTTATATAAGATGAGCAGAGATACAAGAATATTGACAGGAGAAACACATATGATCAGACTATGGTCATGTGTGAAGATTAATTAGACCTTGGATTAAATTTATGTCTTCGAACACTGCACTCGATGTGCAGTTTTCCCACAATGATCTAAATGCATTTGTCTGAAAGCTTTTATTGACATTGTGCAAAAATCAAATTTTGGGATTTGGCCAATTTGACTGTCAAAAAAACTTGGAGAACTGAACTTGCCATCCATTTTGGAGGCCAACGTGAGTGCTATGTCACCAAGGCAGTGTCAGACTTGTCACTGTTGCATTTATCCTACAAAGTCTCTCTAGAATATACAGGAGTCACAGAACTCTGATGTCTGGCGGCATTCTTATTCCCATACATTCTCCATACCTCCAGCTCTTCACTTCAAATGTCATCAAAGATGCATTGTTTCATGAAGCTCAAACAGGGTTTTGGAGGTCACCAAAAGTAGGGGTTTAGAAAGCACAGGCTAATGAGATGTGTGGTTTTTCAAGGCTCTATCATTGGACAGGCAGTCCTAGGCTTCCCAGAAGGCTGCATGGGTTCCTGTTAAGTGAACCAAAAGAATCCATTCTATCAAACCATTCTGCAAATGAAAACAAATAATATTTGAATCACAAATCACAATTTTTAAATTGCTCATTAATTCATTCAGGAATGAATACTGACTATTGGGAAAATAGTATCAGGTGTATAGTTTTTTTCTTTCCCAGCATTTCTAAAAGTTTTGGTCAAATATTTAATGTAATGCAACAAAAATATAGTATATAATAGCTATGATAATGTAACTTCTAACACAACAGTATAGAATAGACATTATAATTATAATTATAATTATTATTATTATTATTATTATTATTATTATTATTTAATTTGCTTTTAGGATACTTATACCTAGTAGGTTATATTTACCTATATATTTATATCTGGCTCAATGCTGTAATCTCTTCTCTTACAGATGTCATACACCTGATAATAATGGACATAATGACAATATATCATTAAATTAATTATGTAAGTTAAACCCTATATTTAAACCATATAATGAGGCCATCATTCAATATTAATGGATTTGTTATCATTCGCAATTTCTTTATGACATCTTTACCTTTTTCTCTGAAGTTGTTAGTATGTAATCTCTCAGTGCAAAATGAACAATAAGTTCCAGGGAGAAAAGCTGGGCTTGGAGATAGAGGCACTAGCTAATGATAGCTTGTCATAGCTCCTAAGTACCTTGTACACTCCCTGCCAAATGAATTGAAAGATCAAAGTTAATTGAATTGTTTGTGCTATACACTATATGGATTGATATCTCACTACAATGATGTGCTGCAGTTATTACTTGATACGCATGTGTCTATAAAATCTAGTTCTGTTTAATTTGTTATTTCTGCCCCCTGGTATACATCTGATTTGCAAAGTCTAAATGCTCAAGTCCATCTGCTAGAACATTTATGTATTAAAACTAGACTTCTTGTCCATAAACAAATGAATGCTGATCATATAAAAAATTACAAACCGCTATTAATACAGATAAAGCCGATTAATTTTTCAAATTTGATCACGTCTAACAAAGGTAATGCAAGAACTCTCTGCTGTTATAAAAAATATTCCAGCCTCCTGATTCACTACTTATACAGTTACACTAAGCTGAATTATGCAACATTTTTTTCAATTATTTTAATGCAAAAATAGAGAATATTCATCAATTTCTGCTGGTCTTAGACACTCCTCAAGCCTCATTTATACTTAATGCTACTCTCTCTACCTTCAAACTTTTCACAGCAGATGAAATCGCTTCAGTCACTCGGGAATTTAAATCAACTACCTGTCATTTAGACCCCCTTCCTACTCAATTAGTCAAAGTCTGTCTGTCAGTTATTTTGCCTTTTTATCACTTAGATCATCTATTCTTCTCTCACCTCTGGCATTGTTCCCAACCTTTTTAAGACTGCATTTATAACTCCTTTACTCAAGAAACCAGATGCTGATCCAAATAACTTTTTTACTCTAAAGTTTCCTTACAATTTTCAATTTGCCATTTTTATCCAAAATTCTAGAAAAGGTAGTTGTGAACAACCCCCTATTGGTAAATGACTTACATGAACAATTTCAATCAGCTTTCTACTCTCACCATAGTACTGAGTCCGCCCTTGTCAAAATCTTCTGAACTGCCCTTGTAATGATCTTTTGGTAGCAGCTGATTTCAATTCTTTTTGACTTAACCTCTGTGTTTGACACTATCTCAAATTAAGTTTTATTAGATAGAATGCAGTCTTTTGGAATTGTATATACTTCCTTGGTTTTGTTTACATCTAAGCTTTCTGTTGCACTCAATTTGTTCAGCTCGGCCAGTTCAAATCTAAATCTTCGCCTTCTTCTTCGTCCATCACTGCAGGTGTCCCGAAGGGTTCAGTTCTGGGCCCCTTACTATTTATCATCAATTTATTGCCACTTGGATGTATCTTTGGGAAACATAGCACCCAATTTCATTGTTATGCTGATGACACCCAGCTCTATCTGTCCTCTAAACCTACTTCTGACCTTTCTCCATCTTCTCTTTCCAACTGTTTTACTGAAGTTAAAGCTTGATTCTCAATAAATGTTCTTAAACTAAACAGTAGTAAAATTGAAATACTCCTTGTAAGCACAAACAAATAATTTATCTATGACCAGTAGATGTGTATTGACAGTTCCACTATTGCTTCATCATCACAGGTTGTAACATCACATACTTGTGGAATTTTCTGTCTCTTGATATTTGCAACATCAAGTCTGTCTCTATTTTGAAAACACATCTTTTCAGGCAGTAAGCCATTTCAAGCTGAGAAAAAAAAAGAAAAAGAACATCCTTTGTAAAAAATTATTCCACATTTAATAATTTAGAATGTCTTGAAAAAGAGTTGTGTACAAACAATTAGACAAAAACAGGAATTCCGAGGACAACAACAGCAGCTGATGTGACATTATGAGAACATTGTAAGATGTTATATATAGAATACAAAAACAAATGTGGCATCACAAACAACATCCAGAGGGCAGGCGTATATGGATAACAATCCTCATTTATATACAGCCATACACACAAATACACACTGGCTGGAATCAGTCATAACATTAAAACCACCTGCCAAAACTCATTGTTTAGGTCCCCATTGTACTGCCAAAAATAGCTCTGACCCACTAAAGCATGGACTTTACAAGACCTGTAAAGGTGTGCTGTGGTATCTGGCACTGCAACAAACAACTCTTGGCTAGAGTTTACCATTCAACACAAAAATTCTAATCATACAGCCTAAAACTGGAGAGGATTTGGGGCAAATCTCTGATTGTCTGTGAGTGGTCCAGCCATAAAATCCATCAAACACCTACAGAGAGACTTGAAGAAGGCAATACAAAGATGCCACCATTCAAACTGACAGAGCTTGAGACAATCTCCATTTTCACTAGAAAGCTATAATTGACCTACTTACTTACTAGTTTACTTAAACCCATACATTCCTATTCATAGTTGAACCCACATAGTTCAGATTTTTGTGAACACTAAAATTACATGATATAGATTCAGATTTCAGTAACTGTTTAAATATGATCTGAACAGGACTCACTGATCATACATGAAAGGCAGAGACTTTTGTGGAAGTAAAGCCTTCTTTTTCTTGATTTGAAAAACAGGTAAGCACATTCACCCCCACCTCTCTACTTTTCTCTGACAGCACAGTGATGGATTACAACTCAAAGCTCCGAAACACATTGTTTTCTTTAGCACAGCAGGGTATTCTATTTGTAGGGTTTCCCTGTGAAATATTAGGCATATCTATCACTGGCTATGTGCTCCTGGTATGCAATTACAAAAGGGAGCATTTGTAAGGGATTGCTTCTCTACTTTGCTCTCAGCAGCACAAAAATTAATACATGATGATTTCTTGCAGTTGGTGCTAATTGGCAGTCAAATAAAGACAATTGTTTGGAAAATACACAGTCAGGTTAAGATGAGAGAATGATCAGTGTCTGGATCAATATGTTTTATATATATATATATATATATACCAAATTTTAACTGCTCTCAGACAAAAACATGAACATGATAAATTAGACAAGTGGCTTTGCATAGTTACACAATATACAGCTGTGATCACTCTTAGAGTGTACTCAAATTTGTTGTCAGTTATTTGGACAATAATGGCTGTATGTTGAGTTATTTCAGAGGACAGTAAATCTATACTGCTACACAAGCTGCACATTGACTAAAAGTTTTATTTCTCTAGTATTGTCCCTTGCAAAGATACACTATTATGATTGTTCAAATGTGAGGGGTGAATACTCACTTTTGTGTATATATATATATATATATAATGGAGCGCATCTTTTGGCTTTCACCATATTCTTTTTTTGCATATAACACAGTTCACAAGTCATGTTTTTCTGCTCTTTGTCAAATTTTGCAAACCCAAACTATGTCCACACTACAGATGTTGCCCCTCTTTGATTAACAAGTTTCTCCTCCTCCTGCTCAGGTTTTTTGTTTACCTGTTTGTTTTTCTTTCGCCATGTTTATATATATATATATAATGTATGTGTGCGTGCGTGCGTGCGTGCGTGCGTGCGTGCGTGTGTGTAATTGTTATAAAGTGTGATGGTCATTTGAGAGAAGGTCAAGAATGGGCTGAATCTAAAAATAAAAATCATCATAATATCTTCACACAGAGAAAGACAACTTCATATGTGGTTTTTCAGCACTTCACCTGTTGCCTTTAATGCATTTTATATGTGAAAAATGTGTGTGTTGAGCATGTTGAGCAAAGATTCCGTAAATACTAGCTTTTGACAATTTGAAACAGCCAATGTCTGCTAAAATCAAAAACAGTTTGAAAGAATGTCCACTTAAAACCTTCATATGCAGCATTAAGCAAATAGGTCCTCATAATGTAATTATTATTACACACAGACTACTTTAGATAGTTTGTGAGACAAACGAGACAAATGCTCTCTTTGGTTTACATGGCCTGCAGTTCTACCCTATCATATATGGAATGAATTGTAAAGATGGCCCGTATGCCTGGCCACCTTCCTTAACATCAGTACCTAACCTCCATAATACTTTTGTGGATGGATGAACAAATCCTCATAGCTATGTTTAACAATCCAGTGGAAAGATTTTTTTTTAATAAAAGTAGATGTTATAAAAACAAAATTGACTTGGTTGTTGAAACATTGGTTCTAGTGTTTCTCTCTTTCTGTGTACGTGTGTGTGTGTGTGTGTGTGTGTGTGTGTGTGTGTGTGTGTGTGTGTGTGTGTGTGTGTGTACGGAAGGGGGTTCTGGATCTGGTGTTTCTGTGTGAACAGCAGACTAGGGAACTGAACTTCTGACCCTTTACTGAGGCAGGGGCCCAGCAGGGTCTGATGTATCAGAGACCCGATCCACGCCAGCCATCTCATGCCCTTCCCCCACAAAACGCACACACACACACACACACACACACACACACACACACACATATACACACACATACACACTATATATAAGTCCTATACCTGACTGCACCTATATTCATATTTGCTCTAGTAGCATGCCCGGCTCCTGATTAGCAGAACACACTAACAAAGTAAAAACACATTTTGGGAAGTTTTTCTTAAAAACAGCAGTTAACATGTATTTTGCCTTCTTTTTTGTGTTATAATGCAAATGTCAAAATGTGTATTTCTATGCATAATTTTTTAAGTGTTTGATTTAAAAAAGCAATAATTGATACCTAATCAAATAATGCATTATTATGCAGATTTGTTTTATTTATCTTCTATTTATAAATGTAAGCATATACCATGATGTACTGTACTTTAGGATAATGGCTTTTGCATATTTATTTGTATTTTTTTATTACTTCATCTTCATACCAGATAATCCTGTTCACTGTGTACATTTTATCAGCGGTTCAACTTTCATGATTTTAGTTGATAGAATTCATTAAAATTTTGATTACTAAATTACAATGAATTTATTAAGGGTAGAGAGAGAGAGAGCGAGAGAGAGAGAGAGAGAGAGAGAGAGAGAGAGAGAGAGAGAGAGAGAGAGAGAGAGAGAGAGAGAGAGGGAAGACACACACACAAAGAGAGAGAGAGAGAGAGAGAGAGAGAGAGAGAGAGAGAGAGAGAGAGAGAGAGAGAGAGAGAGAATGGTTGCAGTGAAGTAAAAGAGTGTCAGTGCCCCCTGCTGGCCTACTGAAACCTCTGGCCAAGTGACCCACAATCTGCCCTGGGCCACCACTGGGTTGCATAGTGTGTATGTGTGCGTGTATATGTGTGTGTGTGTGTGTGTGTGTGTGTGTGTGTGTGTGTGTGCGCGTGTGTTTTTGAGTATGTGTGTGTGCACGTGGGAGTTAGAGATCAGAATGATATAAGTTTGTACAATGAGTGTTATACATATAACAAGCTTACATGCCCCTGTTTTGTAGTATCCAGTATGCATCATAACCTATTTAAAGGTAAGAAGCACTATTTTGTTTTCTGGTTATGATGTGCATAATCATTGTAGCTTAAATGCACAGGGGCTCAAAAAAACCTAATTGTGGGCTTCAAATATCAACTTCTGCAAGTTAAATAAACTTGATTAAATGCAGAATTGCTTTGCTGGAATCTGAGTCTCATATTGGAAAAGCAAGATGTATTTTAAATTTCACTGAAGAATTTCTATTTACCGAATAATATTGTATACACTTAATACATAAGAATTTTAGATTACATTTTTTTCTAATATTAACAAAAAGATTTGTAAAAAAAAAAAAAAAAGAAAGAAAGAAAGAACATTAGTTTAAATCCATTGTAGCAATGTAACGTCTCTAGGCTACGACCGCAACCCTAGTTCCCCGAGGGAACGAGACGCTGCGTCGAAACGCTATGGGAACGCCCCTGTGTGACCACGCTCTGAACCACGTGTGAAATCTAGCCAATGGGCAAGCTGTGACGTCATAGACAGGTGACATTGCGTGAACCAGGAAGCTACAAGATGGCTGTGCGGTGGTAGCGACAATAGCTTCTGCAAAGAGAGAAGGTAAGCGCCGCAGGGATGTAGGGAGTGTGGCACGGAGACGCAGCGTCTCGTTCCCTCGGGGAACTAGGGTTACGGTCGTAACCTAGAGACGTTCCCTTCAGGAACTCGAGCTGTGTCGAAACGCTATGGGAACAAGTGTCCAATCATGCCACACTGACCAGACCCTGCCGAAAGAATGAGGGCCTTGGCACCAGCACGCAGGAAAGAGGAGCCCGGGGTGGCTCCGAGGTCGAGGCCATAGAACCTGACAAAGGTCAGCGGGGTGGACCAACCCACAGCGTCACAGACGTCCCGGAGTGACACTCATGTGGACCCAGCCGCAGAGGCTACCACACTCTGGCGGGGCGAGCCCTGACTGCTATCAGAGCGGGGCCAGGACTCGCAGCCGAACAACTGCACCGACCACGTCTAAGGACTCGTCCTGTGGAGATAAGCACCCAGTGCTCGCACTGGACACAGCCGGGTCTCGTAACCCCTGGTCTGGGGCTATAAACAGAGGAGGGCAGAATGCCTGTAACACGACACATCGTGTGGGAGCACCCAGCCTCGTGTAAAGAACACTCTGGCCATGCCAGGGGGCAACTCCAGGTGGGACAAGGCAACTGCCAAGTCCCAGACAGGCACTCCGAGTCGCCTCCCGGGCCACAGCCTCCGGGCACCGTGGAGGAAAGGTGTCACCAATGGGACCTACCCAGCGAACACGGAAACCCTCAGGGTCGAAGGGGTTAACCCAGCGGCAAACTGTACCCGCAAAAACACCAGAAGTAAACCGACCGGGCAGTTAACTGGGTCCAAGTCACGGTGATCACACCGTGACGCGAACAGTCACCACCATGCGCCGTAAGACCTCCTCGTGGAGGGAGCTCTGGAGTGGAGAAAGGCCTCTACTACCTCGGTAGAGAGAACAGCTACTACGAACCGTTCCCCCTCAGGGGCCACAGTCTCCACAACACCAGGCGGGGGTGAACCAGGGTTCCGCCCCCCAACGAGGTGCTACCCGGAGGAGACAGACTCCCTATTCCAGAACTCCCGAGAGCAGTGCAATCGGGGAAAGGTGTACAGGTGTAGCCTCGGCCAAGACCGTCCCACGGCAGCCACTGTCTCGACAGGGCGTCTGCGCAGACCCTGGGCGGAGTGGCCACTCATGACCACTCCCCACCCCGTAAGGGGAAGCGTCCGTCGTTAGCATTACGCGACGACAAGGAGTCCCTAAAACGGGGCCTCGGGACAGAACGTAGGGATCTACATGCAACCAAGGCTCAAAGGGCACACCGTGAGACCTTGATGTGACGATAGAGACTCCCTCAGGGGAAGAACCCTTCTGCCCCGGAGCCACCACTGGAGGGGCCACATGCGGAAAAGGCTGAGTGAAAATACACTGGACGCTGCTGACATGAGACCCAGAAGCCTCTTGAACTGCCCCACAGTGACTAGGTGGCTTGCCCCTACCCTCCTGACTGCAGTGAGGATGACTACAAACCGGGCGGGAGACAACCGTGCCCGCAACTCGGCCGAGTCCCACACCACGCCGAGAAAGTGGCCCTCCGCGCTGGGAAAAGTACACACCACCCGGCATCACAGTCTGAACCCCAGTACCTTCATGCAGGCGGAAACAGCATCTCAATGCCGAACCGGCAGGTGCTCTAACGAGCCAACATCAACCAATCTTCAAAACAATACAGAATGCGGATGCCCTGAAGACGCAGCGGGCTCAGTGCCGCGTTCACGCACTCTGTGAAGGCACGGGGTGAGGGCGCTAGGCCGCACGGAAGGACCAATATTGGTAAGCTTCGCCCCGAAAGCAACCTCAGGAACCTCCCATGCATGGCGAAGGACGGCTGCATGGGAGCATGCAACCACCAGATCTAGTGTATGACAAATCAGTCCTTCGACCTCTCTAAACGAGAAACCTGAACCCGAGCCTCAAAAGTGAGTGGTTCAAGTAGCGGAGATCCAGGATGGGATGCAACCCACCGTCCTTCTTCGGAACAACGAAGCACGGGCTGTAGCAGCCTGACTCTCTGAACAAGGAGGAGGGAACCACCTAGATGGCCCGATTCCTCAGGAGAGCACGCGCACCCTGTCCTAGGACCAGAGCCTGCACGGGTCCCACCAGGGCGGGACACCCCCATTTGAGCCGGGGAGGAGAAGACGCGAACTGAATCGCGCAGCCCTTCTCCACAGTACGCAGTACCCCCGAGAGACTCCAGGCAGCCCTCCAGACTGACAGAAAGTCTCCACAGGGAGAACCAACCCCTCTGGGCTGGCCCCTGACCCACTCAGAGCGGCTGGAGCGGTGCTCTGCAGCCGACCACACCTCCTGAGAGGCGGCGGAACCCCCGCCCGTCCGCAGCGAACATACAGGCGGAATACTGGGAGCAAATCGCTGGAGAAGCTGCGCCCTGAACATGACCCATGGCAGGGCTAACAGACAGTCCTCCTGAACCCGGACGGCAGGAGCAGCGTACTGCGGCCGTTGAAGCCCCCTAAGAGGCAGCGGATGACCCCCATCCGCAATGAACTGTCAGGCGGAAATAAGGGAGTTAACCGCTAAAGGGAGGCAGCGTCCTGAACACCCTGTGGCAGGGTTGACAGACCGGCCACCTGGTGGTGCCAGGGAGGGACGAGCACCATAGCATGCACTTATTGTATACACTTAATACATAAGAATTTTAGATTACATTTTTTTCTAATATTAACAAAAAGATTTGTAAAAGAAAGAAAGAAAGAAAGAAAGAAAGAAAGAAAGAAAGAAAGAAAGAAAGAAAGAAATAACATTAGTTTGATTCCATTGTAGCAATGTAACATGTACCATGCATCCTCAGCTAGCAAATGTCAAACAGTGCAAAGCTCTTTTTACAGCAATTGAAGATACACATAGATACATATCAGCAGTCTACTACAGTGGTTTAGGACCACGGGTTGCATGAACAGTTTTGCATTTAAACACCATCACTGAACAGCACACCTCAACAATAATGAACTGCAATGGTGGACAGTAAAGAAGTAAATGTAATTCTTTAATGTACTTAAGGTATGTATGCAGCTCTGTCACTCATCTCAGTTTGAGGATATTATATGATAATGCATTTAATGAAATAGGATAATAACTGTATAATCACTTAGATTATGCTGTGTTGCCTGCTATGCTTTTATGCATAGAGCAACAATATTTCTTTTAGCTTGCATAACATTATAATTTATGGGATGTAGTTTATCATCTTTTGTGTAGCTTTCACCAAAACAATTACAACCTAACTAGTTTGGTTGGAATATAGTAAAATAGCACTTATTGGTTGACTTTAATTGAGATTATGTCAATCTGTGATTGTACTTAATATGTCCTGAACTGAGTTCAGTAAGGGGAATCTCCAGTGCATCTTAAAATGCTAATTTAAAAGACATATAAATATATAGATGATGTATATCTATAATAAGCCAAGGAGTTGTAAGCTTCTTAGTTCTGAAAGTTTGAAAAAATTGTGCACAACCACATCTATTTAACTGTGCAATATATACATTTAGGGTGATATTTACACATGCAAGTGAGCTCTCAGAAATTTATCCAGATTTGTGAACTGCTCTGAGAATATGTTCTTACTCATCCAGTGATTGTAGCTGAAGCAGAGAGGAGCTTTTCAAAGTTGAAACTAATCAATGGAGGAGACATGCCGTAGGGTAATGTCGTGGTTCACCCTGGGCATTCAAGCTAGAACTGCCATTGATGCTTGGTGGTATCTACTTAGAACAAACATACAGCTCAGCAGCATTTCAATTTGCACGATTTTTTTAAGAGAAAGGTTTTGGGGTGATGATCATTTATTATATATCAATTCTTTGACTCATTAATATCCTTCCATTAAAATAATGGTGTGTTAAGAGAAACATTAGAGTCTATTCACATAAACTGAGTTGATTAAGCATTAGATATTGTGATAAAAAATTATCAGAAGAAAATATAGCCATAATAAATCATAGTACTTGGATACTTTAGTACATTTAAAGGCAAATACTTTTACTCAAGTTTAAGGTTAAAGAGAGGACTTTTACTTCATACACAAATTAGGAACTGTAATGAATGGACATTCTGTGCCACCCAGATGAGGATTGGTTGCTTTTTGACTCTGGTTCCAATAAAGGTTTCTTGCTCATTTCAGGGAGTTTTTCCTTCACCACAGTCACCACTGGCTCGCTCATTATGGACAAACTGACAATTATTAAGGGACAAACTTATAGGCAGTAGACTTATAACTACTTTATCTATGAAAATCTGCTTGAGACAATTTATATTGTAAAAAAACTATATTCAGTTGAATCAACTGAATTGAACATAAAATGACAAGAACAATCACCAAACTTTGTTTATCTTCTCTGGATGCACCATAAAAGAAAGAAGCTCTCACTATACATTATTTGTCTCAAATGAGTAGGCTGACATTTGAGATGTTACAGTAATTATGTCAAGCGGCTTTTGATTGTCAGTCATCTATATCCATTGTATGTGCTGGAATGAAATTTTAGCAGTATGCAAGGCTAAAGAAAGTGTAATGCACAATACCGTGTGTGTACCCTTTATATCCAAAATTGTAGAAAAGGTTGTAGCAAAGCAGTTATGCTCACATCTACTTAGGAATAAAAAATTTGAAATGTATCAGTCAGGATTTAGGCCTCATCATAGCACACAGACGACGCTAGTTAAGGTGGTAAATTAACTGCTATTGGTGTCTGATCAGGGTTTTGTCTATTTACTTGTTTTGCTCAACCTTAGTGCAGCTTTTGACACCATTGATCATAATATACTGCTTGCTAGACTTGAGAACGTTGTTGGAATAAAGGGAAGAGCTCTCCCTTGGCTCAGGTCTTATTTGTCTGATCGCTATCAGTTTGTTGATGTAAATGGTGAGTTCTCCACCCTCTCTGATGTAAAGTTTGGTGTTCCGCAAGGATCTGTTTTAGGCCCACTGCTATGCTGATGATACACAGCTGTATATCTCAGCAAAGCCAGATAAGAGAGATCAGCTTAACAATGTTGAGGAGTGTGTAAAGAACATTATACAGTGGTTGCTTGTTAACTTTCTTTTGCTCAACTCAGATAAGACAGAAGTACTTTTACTAGGACCCCATGCAGCTAGAAGCAAACTTTTCGATTATGTAGCATCTCTGGATGGAGTTTCTGTTTCAGCGTGTACAGCAGTCAAAGACCTTGGTGTTATTATTGACCCTAGTCTTTCCTTTGAGGCTCACGTGAATAATAATACCAGGATGGCCTTCTTTTACCTTAGATACTTATTTGCCAAATTGTTTTAATTGTTTCATATACTAGCTTTTGGCACTGAAACTATGCCCATAGTATTAAATGAATGGAATTAAATTGCACGGTAGAATAATAATATGGTAATTTGGCTGCTGCATTTTTCAGCACCGTATTCAGTACGTCAAAATATATATATCATTAAATCATGTTACATGTGGGGAAAAAATTAATTTTATTAATGCAATTCAATTCAATCACATGAAATTGATGCAATAATTTTAATTAAGCAGATTTAAAAAACTTTTTTGTTTTGGGTTTTTTTTGCCTTTCAGTGCATTATCACAGTTATCACAAATACTGGACAAAGTGACAGACTAGTGTTTTTCACTGCCCAAATTTGCCCTGTTAGTGTGATCTTTCAAACAACCCATTAATAATAATAATTGCTAAAAAATCTTGATTTGATCAAACATATAAAATCCATGTATGAACCTTGGGTATAGGCTACACCACAAGCTGCAAATGTAATCTGCAGTAAGATTCAGAAGGTCTGATTGGAATTCTCAAAGAATGTAGAGATGAGCAACAGGTCTAGAACCAACATTAATCTCTGTTCATGATCTAAACCATATGAGCTGAATATCAGAATTCAGAGGTCTACTGAAACACTCTATCTGCCAATTTACAAGAAAATGCATCCAGTGACATATACTTTTAAGAATATACATTGCAATGTTTGTTTGTTTCTTTCTTTCTTTTTACAGTCTACATTTTAATCTAGTTGATGTTAAAAGCATTTATATTTTTCAGTACTAAAAAGTTGTAGTAACAAACTTGAACTATTCTTCATTACAACATATTACAAGCTTCAGTTTATTAATGTTTAAGGGTTGTATATGTTTATACATAGCTCCCTAATAAACATAAATTGTGTGTTGCTTTTCTGGGAGCAGAGCATGCTAAGTTGGATCTTGAGGAAGCCAACTGCGCAGATTTTGCAGATTTTACATGACCATGCAAACGCTTAGAGAGCACTCTTTGAGGAGGGTGCTCCCGCTCCTCATCTTTAGCTAAGGCAAAGTGGCATGCTAGGACATGGGGCTCGCAAATGGACCTCGCAGAGGGGTGCTCACCTGCTCGTTACATCACCTGATTTCTTTCTTTTGCGAGGTGAGCGCTCAGCTCTCCCTCTCTTTCTCTGAGGAGGGGGCAGATGGAGGTCTCCAAGCCCCCTGGGACCACACCTCAGGTGGTCCTTTTTGAGGAGCTCATAGCTAGTGACTCACGCTGTTGCCAAGCTGGAAATAGATTGTTGGGCCGATAAGAAGAAGTTCCGTCCACCTAGCAAGCTGGACTAGTGCTTCCTGCAACTCCACACCAGGGCTTGCCTTTTTCCCAGACGTGCACACAGAGGTCATGGGCTAGGTCTTATTTCTCCTGCCCTTTCAATCTCAAGGTGTTGCTATATTCTAAAATAGTAGGACTGAAGGAGTGTGTCTATGGGATGATGCCCCAAATTGTAGAGATGCTTTCTCCGTTGATGTGTCATCCCCCAAAGCCGCAGTGCTGCCCACCAAGCCCCTAGGCACTGGTGGGCAAGGCCTATGCCTCAGCGGGTCAGGCCACTGGATGCTTGCACACCATGGTGGTGCTACAGGCCTATCAGGCTGACTTGCTGCGGGAGCTGGACGTGGGGGATGTCTCAGGCGGCAACAGGTCAGTGAGCTTTGGT
Organism: Silurus asotus; assembly: GCA_024362625.1. Taxonomy (NCBI): domain Eukaryota; kingdom Metazoa; phylum Chordata; class Actinopteri; order Siluriformes; family Siluridae; genus Silurus; species Silurus asotus. The sequence goes on from MU596817.1 coordinate 5,828,748, forward strand.
GTGCTATAGACCTAGACCTAAGGGCCACTAAGGAGACTGCTAAGGCCATTGGCCGGTTTATAGCCACCCTCGTCTATGCCGAGAGGCATATTTGTTTAGGGCTGTTCTTCTGGACGCCCCGCTGGTGCGTACTGGCCTGTTTGGCGACACTGTTAATGTGGTTGTCAAAAGGTTTCAGGAGGCAAAAAAGCAGTCGGCGGCATTCCAGCACTTCCTCCACTACGAGGTGCAAATAGAGATTGTTGCAATTCACACTCTCCCTGAAGCCTCGTGAGATGGCGAGACTAAGGACAGTCATCTTCAATCGAAGTGCTGAAGATGAGATAAAAAGTCCTGACCTGGGACCATCTGGGAATCCGGCTGGGAAGGGGAGCTGTGCAATGGACTATATGGTGCCCACCCCACCCTGTGCCCATAGGGCGTTGGATCGTTAACCCTGCCACCCTCAGTGCTTCAGGGCATGTCCAGCTCCAGCGAACACTCTCTTCGCTCATTGCTTTGGATCTAGGTATGCCAGAGGTCAGTCTGGGAAAATTGATACCCTTAAAAGACTGAGATCTGGCAGCCTGGCAGGCTCTGCCTACGTGTCTCAATGGGTGCTGCGCACACAGAGGCATTTCAGTTTGGGTCTCGTCTGCCCTGGTTCAACGGGCTGTCCCCCACCCTAGCAGGCTCTGGTCATGGACCAGGAAGTAAACACTCTCCTGAGGAAGGTGGCCATCGAAGGTGGTATACAGCTGGTATTTCATAGTTCCAAAAAAAGACGGTGGGTTGCGTCCTGTACTGGACCTGCATCAACTGAACTGCTCACTCTAGCTTCAAGATGCTGACCCTAAAGCAGGTCGTGTCCCAAATCAGGTCCGAGGACTGGTTTGTAACTATATATTCGAAGGATGCATACTTTCATGTATACATCCTTCCAGCTCATAGAAAGTTCCTGAGGTTTGCTTTTGGAGCGAAGCTTACCAGTATTGTGTCCTTTTATTTGGTCTTGCCCTCTTACCCTGCATCTTCACAAAGTGTGTGGATGTGGTGCAGGTCCTGATGAGGCTTTTGGGGCATCCGCATTCTAAATTATATTGATGACTGGTAACTGGCAACTGGCAGTCGAGATGCCATTCTTGCCCACATAAAGAAACTGGGGTTAAGGTTGAACAGCAAAAAGAGGGTGCTTTCTCCATCACAGAGAACCGCTTACTTAGGCATAAAATGGGATTCAACATTCATGTGGGCACATCTGTCCACAGTTTGTGTCGATTTTATTCTCGCAGTCATCAAGAGAGTGAGGTAAGGCCTTTACACTCACTGTAAAGCAGTTTCAGAGACTGCTGGGTCTTATGGCAGCCACGTCCAACGTGGTTCCACTTGGCCTTCTGCACATGAGACCCCTTCCTGGCAGTTCCTGGCATCACAAAACACTTACTTCATGGGTTGGGGAGCGGTCATGAGTGGCCGCCCCGCTCAAGGTCTCTGGGGGAGGTTCCATCTAACGTGGCACATAAATTGATGCTGCCCATGCTTCAAGCTCTTAGGCATTTCCTCCCAGAGGAGGTCACAATTTGTTGGTCCATACAGACAACACCTCAGTGGTTTGTTATATCAACCACAAGGGGGAGTCTGCGCCCCTCCTGCGGCAGTCGCTGGGTAGGAACCTGTTGGTGACACGCTTCCTGTCAACTTGAGGTTGAGGCCTCCGGTGCAAACTAGAGTGTCCGCATAAGATCTGTTGCAGCTTCCCTTTGAGCCTTTGACTGAGGTACCTGTGATTTTCCTCACAGTTAAGACTGTGCCATCTTGGCCATCTCTTCTCCCAAGAGAGTGGGAGATCTTCAGGCCCTTTCTGTGGCCCCTTCCTTCCTGGATTTTACTCCAGGCCTGGCCAGTGCCTTCCTCTAATCTAGATAAAGTACCTTTGGTCATCCCACAACCTATTTGGCTCCAGGCTCTCCTCCTCCCTTTCAGGCCCCAGACCAGGAGAAGCTTAACCGACTGTGACCAGTGCTTGCATTGGACATATACGTCCAAAGATCTGAACTGTGGAGGAAGTCGGAGCAGCTGTTTATCTGCTATGGCCCTCTGAGGAGAGGTCTCCCTGCGAACAAGCAGATGCTCAGCAGATGGATTGTGGATGTGATTTTCACCTCTTATGAGTCCTCTGCTCTTCCAGCTCTTGTTGGGGTCACAGCGCACTCCATTCGAGGTGTGGCGGCCTCTAAGACCTTGTTCTCTACAGTTTCCCTACAGGACATCTGCAACGCTGCGGGCAGGTCCACCCTGCTGACCTTTGTCAGGTTCTACAGCCTTGACCTCAGTGCCACTCCTGGCCCCTCTGTCCTTTGCCCAAGCTGTGCTAGTCCACACTAGGCATTGGTCAGTCTAGCTTGATTTGAATCTCGTTCCCAAAGCATTCATACGCAGCTCGAGAAAACATTTCCAGGTTAAGTATGTAACCATGAATCCCCAAGGGAACAAGACAAATTTTGCGTCTTGATGCCACACTGCCTGCATCCCTGCAGAACGTCTTTCAGAAGCTTTCCACTGGACTGATAGTACATGTGATTCAGAGCGTAGACAATGCAGAGGCATTCCCAAAGTGTTCCAATGCAGTGTCTCATTCATTCGGAAAACCTTGGTTACATACATAACCTGGAGACGATATCTGTCCTTATTCAGTGTCTGCAATAATAAAAAAACTCATGTATTAACTTTATTTGCATTTATTCCTTGTTCAACAAGAGGAAAAGAAGGGATGAAATGTAGGGCAGTGAACAAACTTGTCATTTTCATTTATGAATGAAATGACTGAATTATTTGAATTAACAAAGATCTGATGTCAGGTTGGCTGATTTATCATGATTTATCATTTGTTTAGATCACCACCCTAACAACCAGAAGACAAAAAGGCAGAACAGTTAAATTGAAAAATTTGTTGCACTAAAACATTACACATATGTGTATATATAATGTCATGTACATTGTTTCAGACTGAGGGACTGAACAGAGAGGACATGAATTTCAACTTCTGGATGCTGCAGACCACAGATGGATGGCCAGTTGTTTAATTATCTCTCTAGATCATGTTTTTTCTGATCTGCCAATATTATCCATTAGCTTTAATGAAGCAAGCCCAATGCGGTAAAGGTCAAACAACTATTGTGCATTAACTTTTTTCACATTGCAACACTAACAAACCACCTTTCCAGTTGTGCTTTGATTTGACCTCAGGAGCCCAATGTAGTAATCAGCTCACAGCAAGTAAAGAACTTTCCCAGCAAACACCGTAGCCTACAAATATGGCCACAATAGACAGCCACTAAGCCTCTAATTAAAAAATACACTTTTCTTATATTACACTCACACACCATAAACAGACTAATTTTAATTCACAAAAACAGGTATTTGTATTTTTTACATCTGCATTTACCAAGGCTTTTTACACTGTTTGCCTTAATGGTATTGCTCTGTTTTTTTTTCTTCTCAATGTTCACAAATGTTTGCCAAAACTCTATTGTTTATTTTTTGTAAAATCAATTCACCCTGCTTTGTTCTTTGACCTATTAAATAAATGTGTGTGAATGCAGGATGAGTTGGAGTGAAGAGCTTCATACACAGCTGATGACATTTACACAGCCGGTGGCAATAAGGGGACAGCTTTATGCCATGCATATAGGGCTAGCCAGGGTTGATGGTTACAGTATTTTACTGTAACTGCTGATTTAATTGGGGCTAAGCGGGAAGGGGGTTGGGGGCCATAAATTGCCAATATAACCGCTAAGCATACTTGCCAGGACAATTAAGATAAAATAACTGGAAAAGGGACAGATGATTTCCTATGAATTAAAGAGTGATGTGGCCATTACAAGTCCATGTGGACCCTTGAGGGAAGACTTGGACTAGGATATGGAGATAGATATAAAACTGTGAATAGTGCTGGAAGCTCTAACTGAAGAACAACCAATGGACAACCTTCTGATCTGCCACTGTACACCAGATAAGACAGTGCTCTTCTATTTTAATGCTATTATCAGTCCTGAACATAAAATATATTTTATATTAAATCTTTATATTAAATATTTAATTTATAACTCTTTTCCATACATTTCACAGTTTACTATAAGATAAATAATAATTAAATAATTGAATCAATTTTGTCTGTCTTTGATGCCAAAGATGAACAAATACATTGACTATCCACTTAGGAATTAGAAATACCCATACACTGAACGTGTTCATCTAGTTTTTGATCTGGCCAATTATGTGGCAGCAGCAAAGGCAAAACATCACATTCATGCATAGCGCAAGTTTCAATTAGGCTTTAATAATGTTCACAACCAAAAATCAGAATAAAGTAAAAGTTGCATGTTGATGCCAGAAGGACTGTTTTCAGTATTTCATATACATGCTGATCTCCTGGGAATTTAAAACAGTCTCCGGGATGGTGTGGAAAAAACATCTTATGTATGAAGGTTTGCAGATTGAATCACCTTATTGATGAGAGAGACAAGAGGAAAATGACCAGAGTGGTCTGAGCTGACATGAATTCAATACTTACTTTATATAAATATATAAAAATATACCAAAATATCTGTATACACCTGGGACATGGGCAGATTTTTCTGTAATAAATAATGTTATGTCAATTCTAAAATCTGTCACCTTACATCCTACAGAGAACAATATGGCTTATAAACATGGCCTCCATTAACTACAATAACCAAACACAGGCTCTGTCACAACCTAATACCTCATTCTAATCACAAAGCCAGTGCCATACTAATCATGCATACAGGACTCCAACATGGCCACACGATTAAAGCATATACAGTGCCCTCCACAATTATTGGCACCCCTGTTTAAAATGTGGTTGTGGACTTTTAAAAATTCTCCTTATTTTTAAAACAACATAGAACCCAAATGCAAAAAAAGAGAAAAACCCAACCTTTCATTTAAGTACATAACTTTTGTGGTAAAAAAAATATCATACATTTAGAAAAAAAAAAAATCATGTGTTCCACAATTATCGGCACCCCTAACAATTCCTCTGAAAAATTTAAAAATTTTTTTTAATATATATATTTTTCTGTAGTTGCTAAGGTTGGTCAGGGTATCTAGGGACTTTTAATTAGTAATTCATGATCTCCTGTTTCCCTGGGGTATAAATATGACGTGACACAGAGGCCTAATTCTCTTACCCATTTGTCAACATGGCAAAGACAAGAGAACACACCATTCAAGTAAGGCAGATGTGTGTCGACCTTCATAAATCAGGCAATGGCTACAAGAAAATAGCCACTCGCCTTAACTTGCCGGTATCTACAGTCAGAGGAATCATTAAGAAGTTTAAGTGAGGAGGATGGTAAGAGAAGTAAAGAAATTTCCCAAGTTCACCGTCACAGAATTAAATCAAAGAGTGGCATCTTGGGGTCACAGAGTCTCCAAAACAACCATCAGACGCTCTCTACATGCCAACAAGCTGTTTGGGAGGCATGCAAGGAAAAAGCCTTTTCTCACTAACACTCACAGACGTAAACGTCTGGAGTTTGCTAAGCGGTACTGGGACTTCACCTGGGATCGTGTGCTTTGGTCAGATGAGACTAAGATTGAGCTTTTTGGCAACTGTTAATGTTTCATTTCTGTCCATCATGCCTATGTGCAATATGTTGTTGTCATCCATCAAAGACTACCACAAACACAATTACTTAGTACTGTTTTATTTACCGTTTACATCTCAATGCACTGGCATAACATCAGTACACGAGGGAGCAGCAATTTACTTCTCCCCTCCCACTACACTCTTCCATAAATTCAGTCAAAATAAAAGTCCCGTCAATTCACACATGTGCACAATAAACTCCTGCACATTCTTGGGTATACAACAGTCAGTATCATAATCTAACATCATAAAAAAAAAAATAATAATAGTAAGCAACTTAATATAACATAACTGATGAGAACATAACTCAACAGCAACAAACACTCTAAGTGGGTCTGGCATAAAACAAAAGATGAGTATGCCGAAAAGCACCTCATGCCCACCGTGAAGTATGGCGGAGGATCTGTGATGCTGTGGGCCTGTTTCTCTTCCAAAGGCCCTGGGAACCTTGTTAGGGTTCATGGCATTATGAACGCTTTGAAGTACCAAGATATTTTAAATAAAAACCTGATGGCCTCTGCCAGAAAGCTGAAGATGGGTCGTCATTGGGTCTTTCAGCAGGATAATGATCCAAAACATGTGGCAAAATCTACACAAAAGTGGTTCAGCAGTCACAAACTCAAGGTCCTCCCATGGCCATCTCAGTCCCCAGACCTCAACCCAATCGAAAACCTGTGGGGCGAGCTAAAGAGAAGAGTGCATAAGAGAGGACCCAGGACACTGGATGATCTAGAAAGATTGTGCAAAGAAGAATGGTCAAAAATCCCTCTCTCTGTGTTCTCCAATCTTGTGAAATGTTATAGGAGGAGATTAAGTGCTGTCTTGTTGGCAAAAGGAGGTTGTACAAAGTATTAACATCAGGGGTGCCAATAATTGTGGCACACATGATTTCAAGTTTATTTTTT
>MU596817.1:5841238-5854798 GCA_024362625.1 Silurus asotus
TATATATATATATATATATATAAGAAAATATAAGTAAAACAGACTATACAGAATATACAGAAGTAGAAATATTTTGTTATATTTATTGTCATCAATAAAGGTGTTGTCAGATTGTCAGGACCTACACCAAAAGCACTATACAAAAAAAAAAATATATTAAATTGATATATTCAGAAATCACAGATTGAAGTCCAATAATTCCAATTGAGACTAACAAATCAAATTCAGCATTGCAAATTTAATACCAAGAGATCTCATTTTTGGGCCACTAATTCTACTTCAGAAAAAAAACTATGTGGAACAGCAGTACAGTGACGACAACAACAGTTTTAATAAAACAACAGCTAATATTTACAAAATACAGTTCAAAAAGCATACTCAATTATAAAATGTTAAATCAGCTCTAATAAATGAAACTAAAACTGTGTTTGAAACCCTCCCTATCTTCTATATGATGTGCTATATTTTGGTGGTGGCCATTTTATAGTGGTGTCTAACTTTATTCGCTACATTTGTTGGCCTATTTATACCCACAATACACTTTTGTATTGTATCTTGTAACATTTTGCTATAAAAAGTTAATTTGTGTAAAGATATTGTGAAGAGCAGTTATGCAGATTAATTGTCCAAGACAGCAATGATTTAATTATTTTTAATTTCATCAGAAAATTAAGTTTTACAAAAACTATATTCAAAAAGAAAATTGTATTCTATTTACCTCTGAAGTCAGCTTATGGACACTCTCCAGGAAAAATGCTTTGTACATAATATTCATATACTTGTTTTTTCTTATTGATCTGAATTAATTAATACCTGTAATGCAATAGTTAGTTATTTTTTTTATTTTTTTTATTTTTTTATTCAATGTATTTTTATATAATAAATATAACAGTGAGTAAACATGACGACCAGTTTATCTATTATGAACATATTATGAACCCTGTTTGGTTTGACTTTCAGAGAATGCTGAAGTCATCAAGGACGACCTTGCTGAAACTATTGAAGATTCATGTTACCCTCTTGTTGACTGGGATACAGGCATCTCCAGTCATTGGATATTATGTACAAATTAATAAACGCTTTCAAGAAGTTTTTTGAAAAATATATAATGTACTATTTGTCCCCTGGTGGTCTAGTGGTTAAGATGCAGCGCTCCCACCGCTGCGACCCGGGTTCGATTCCTGGGTCAGGGGACCATCCCCAGCCACTCTCAGTGCAGGTCCCAAGCCCAGATAAATTGGGGAGGGTTGCGTTAGGAAGGGCATCCAGCGTAAAAACATGTGCCAAATCAAATGTGCGGAGGATCCGCTGTGGCGACCCCTAACGGGAGAAGCCGAAAGAAACTATATATAATGTACTATTCATTTTAACAGGGCTTAATATCCATTATTTCTTTAATGTGCCCCAAACTAAATAATTAACTGGACTCAGTATTTGCATTTTTTTAATTTAATTTAAACAACAAATGCAGTAACGTGACTGCTATTATAGCTGCCTTAATTTAGTAGTATGGGGCCTTTAACAGTTGATAAAGTTATGAAAAAAAACATTAATTAAAAACTTTTTTGTCATTAAATTCATCATAGATGGTACAAATGTTAACTAAGATTATTAATCCATGTCTTTGTGTCCTTTCATTTGTGTATTTCTACAGAACTGCCTTAATTTAGTAGTATGGGGCCTTTAACAGTTGATAAAGTTATGAAAAAAGACATAAATTAAAAACTTTTTTGTCATTAAATTCATCATAGATGGTACAAATGTTAACTAAGATTATTAATCCATAGAGCTGGCAACACTAAAGTGATTGTGTCTTTGTGTCCTTTCATTTGTGTATTTCTACAGAACCAAAATATTATTTACTCAAAATAAGTACATGGATGTCTTTTTGGTGGTTTTAGCATGTTTTTGCAAAAACTACTGCCTTGTCATTAAAGCCAATACAAACACATAAAAACTGCTTGATTTTTTTCAGTAAGATGATATTGGTGAGATAAAATGGATTAAACAACCATTGATAAGGATAAAGTATGATGCCCAGAAGCCAAGAAGGAATCCATAGAGCTGCCAACACTAAAGTGATTGTGTCTTTGTGTCCTTTCATTTGTGTATTTCTACAGAACTGCCTTAATTTAGTAGTATGGGGCCTTTAACAGTTGATAAAGTTATAAAAAAAGACATAAATTAAAAACTTTTTTGTCATTAAATTCATCATAGATGGTACAAATGTTAACTAAGATTATTAATCCATAGAGCTGCCAACGCTAAAGTGATTGTGTCTTTGTGTCCTTTCATTTGTGTATTTCTACAGAACCAAAATATTATTTACTCAAAATAAGTACATGGATGTCTTTTTGGTGGTTTTAGCATGTTTTTGCAAAAACTACTGCCTTGTCATTAAAGCCAATACAAACACATAAAAACTGCTTGATTTTTTTCAGTAAGATGATATTGGTGAGATAAAATGGATTAAACAACCATTGATAAGGATAAAGTATGATGCCCAGAAGCTAAGAAGGAATTGCTTTGTGGAATTAGAAATTAATCATTAATGCTTGGGCAGTAATGATCCTGAGAGTTGGCATTATTGGTAAATTATAATGGATGATACCTCGTAAAGTCTCTCTGCTTTGGCCTCTCTGCCTTGTGGATCTAAATTACACTTGAGAGAAGACAAGTCAGCGAGTAAGCAGCCCGGAACAAGCAGTGGATTGATTTTCTTATTTTCATCCGTCAGCCTTGCCCTGAAGAATGAGTTTTAATTCGGGAATGTGTTATTAACCTCCATGTGCTTTGCCCATGCTAAAATGAGAATGTAAGTATGAGAGACAAACTACACAGAGAGAAACCAGCAAAAAGGCATGTGGCCACTAGCTGTACCGACTCTGTGGGCTGAATGGCACCTGTCAGCGGATGATAAATGACCCCCTCTGCCCTTTAATTCCCTCTGCTGTCACTCAGGGTGGGGTCATTAATCTTCATTGCTGGCTTGTCAGGTCAATCGAGTGACTAAAAAAAAACAGAAGAGTGCAAGACTGTGGTGTACATCAGGTCTGAGAAGACACAAGGAGATGTGCAAACCCTAAACAAGTCATATTTGCATAATTCATTTTCATTCACCACACAGCCTGAACCCACCCCCATCTCCACCCCTGCCACCATTCCCATTTATTTTCGTGTACATGGAAATGAACAGAGACGATATAAGGGTGTGCAGACAGATGGGGGAGTAAGCTACAGCCTGCCAGCTGCTCAGAGCGTCACGTCTGGCCCAATCAAGGAGTAGACATAGCTCTCCATGCCCAATCACTGGCCTATTCCTTTAATTATTAAATAATAAAGGGACATTTATCATTCAATTATGCATCTGTCATGGATGTACAAAAGAGGAAAATTTCCAACCCAAGAAAACAGCAAATGCCAGACTGCAAGACAAAAATCAGTGCACAGCTAAACAGCTAGAACAAAATATTGAGACTGCTAATTGCACTGCCAGTATGACAGATGCAGAACATTAATATGATGGATTAAGTACCTATGATGAGCCCTGGAGGTATATTAAATACGAGAGAAAAAATGAAGGTAATAGCGCATATTAATGTGCATGACTTGTCAATGGCATAATGAAGTATAAAGGTTGCCATAGAGCACAAACAAAAATAAAATAAATAACATAAGTTTGTGAGTGAATGGAATCAACTATAATATATTTTTGCTCTGTAAAAAAGAATCTGGAGTTTCTAAAAAAATTATTAAAAAAAATAAATAATCTAAACTACTCCACAATATTCCTCTTTATACAGTAGTGCAACCATCTAGGGTATATGATTTATCACAGTCATTTCTTTTTTCTCTTCTTTTATCTGCAATTTCCCACTTAGCTGCTGCTGGTTCATGTTCTGTCAAGTAGAAAATGTGTCTGTCCTTTTTGCCCTGTGTCTTCCTGATAATAGAGCTGGTTGCAGTAAGTAGAAATTATTAGTCATCTCTCTCCTTAAGAGCTGTAACTTATTAAATAACAAGTGAAAACAATTTAGGAAGAAAGCCACCTGATTGAAAGTAAAAGAATAAAACAAAGTACTTCATGGGCTCGGATGCTCATTAATATCCTCCGGTGTCATTAATCAATAAGCATATTTTATTATATAATATAAGGTAAACAGAGAAAAGATATTACATGTTAAAACTGAAGAAATGTAACATTTTTGAATTTTAAATTCTAGCCCAGTCTCAAACAAGATTGGACAGGTCTACTAAAGGCTGGAAAGCGTTATGGGGAACATTTTCCAAATAATGAGGTTAATTGGCAACAGGTCAGTTGTAACATGATTTAGAATTAAAATATATACTGTAATTTCTGGACTATTAAGCGCACCCACTAAATTTTAATTTTTTTTATTTTGAACATAAATAAGCATGTCTACATTAAAACTAATGAACTTTACACAGGCTTTAATGAAAGACAGTGACTGTTACACGGCTTGTATCTAAATAGTAGCCCACCAAGAAAGTCATTGCTCACTGTCTTCCTCCTACCCTTTACAACAATTTCTCTCGAGAGTTTATCTTTTGGCATCGTCCTGCGTTTAAAAATCACCATTGGTGAAGCTTTTCTCCCAATGCCGTGCAGCTCAGAACACAGGTGAAGTGCATTTTTTCATGCCTGGTTGTTTTAAGCATGACGAATGATTTGCATTTCCGAGTGAGCGGCAGGTCAAACGTCAGAGGAACCTCATCCATATCAAATCAAATCAAATCAAATCAAATAAAATTTTATTCATCACATACACATACATACAGGGTACGACATGCAGTGAAATGCTTTATACGACGGTCCGGCAAGAGGGGAATAGGGTGGGGGGAAAGAAAAAAAGCAGATAAATAAAGTATAAAAACTATATAAAGTAGAATATAAGGTATAAGGATATATAAAAATAGGTATGTAAACAAAAAGAGAAAAATGTATAAACAAAGAAAATCCTTATGGCAGTAGATGGTGAAACAGTAAACAGTGTGTACCAAAGTGTAAACAATAGACAATTTTAGTGATGGGTTGTCCATGTGTGCAGTATGGTGCGGTGTAAGGGTCCGTAAGTGTCCGTGTGCGGTATGGTGTGGTGTAAGGGTCCGTAAGTGTCCGTGTGTGGTATGGTGTGGTGTAAGGGTCCGTAAGTGTCCCTGTGCGGTACAGAGTATCCATAAAGTGGCCGTGTGCAGAATGGTATGGTATAAAATAAATAAATATAAAGTGCACTTTGCTGTGCAAGTTCAGAGTTTAAAGTGACGTGGTGCGAGAGGTGAGGTATGTACAGAGAAGAAGTGTGATCCTGGGTGTTTCCTGGTTTAAACACTGAATGGCCTGTGGGAAGAAGCTCCTCCTCATTCTTTCTGTGTTCGCTTTCAGGGAGCGGAAGCGTTTCCCTGAACGCAACAAAGAGAAGAGTCCATTGTTGGGATGGCTGAGGTCCTTCACAATCTTCCTGGCTCTGGTCCTACACCGCGTGCTGTAGATATCCTGCAGGTCAGGGAGCTCGGTGTGGATGGTACGTTCAGCTAAACGCATCACCCTCTGGAGGGCTCGTCTGTCCTGCATGGTGCTGTTCCCGAACCAAGAAGTGATGCTACCCGTCAGAACGCTCTAAATGGTCCAGGTGTAGAAAGTCTTTAGCACCTGAGAGGGTAGTTTAAAGTCCCTTAAGCGTCTCAGATAGTACAGACACTGCCGGGCCTTCTTCACCAGGGTGTTAGTGTGACAGGACCAAGACAGGTCCTGTGTGATGTGAACACCCAGGTACCAAAAACTGTCCACTCTTTCCACTGGAGTCCCGCAGATGTTTAGCAGTTGGTATGACCGCTCCCGCTTTGTGCTGAAGTCCACGATCAACTCCTTAGCTTTGCTGACGTTCAGGAGAAGGTTGTTCTCCTGGCACCATCTCTCCAGGTTTTTATACTCCTGTAGGTAGGCCGTCTCGTCGTTGTTGTTGATCAGGCCCACCACAACAGTGTCGTCAGCAAACTTGATGATGGTGGTGGAGTTGGATGTGGCCACACAGTCATATGTGTACAGCGAGTACAGCAGGGGGCTCAGAACACAACCCTGGGGAGCTCCAGTGCTGAGGGTGAGGGTGGATGAGGTGTGTTTTCCCACCCGTACGGCTTGTGGTCATATTTATGATGTGGTGCAGCCTGATTCAGTGGGAGCGCATCTGATTTAATATAAAGAGTTTAATTGGTTTACCTGAACCAGTTCGGCAATTTCTTTGGTCTAATGGTATGGGGTTCAGTTTTTTTGGCTTGAAGCTTGTGAAACCAGGAAAAACCTAGGAAAAATCCATGAATTTGCCGCTTCGTTGTTTAAGCCGCGGGGTTCAAAGAGTGGGAAAAAAGTAGCGGCTTATAGTCCAGTAAATACGGTAACTGTTTCTCTTAGTTCCCATATAAGGACTGCAGTTAAAAAAGAGAGGGGATGCTACACAGTGGTAACATGGCCCTACCCAAAACTTTTTAGATTAGTTGTAAACATTAAATTCAAAATTACCTTTTCAATGGTACCTTTCCTCAGTTTAAACATTTCATATATTTTCTTTGCTTTGTTGTGAATAAAATGAGAAACAATTATCGTGGTTTTGCTTTCTAAAATCATTTAACATGCTAAGCATTGAGTAATGTTCTGGGCACAGGGAGGTTCATATTCATGTTTTATGCTTACAAATACAATCACATTGAAGCCATTTAAATCATTCAGCCCTTCCCAATTCCTAATTTTTATTTCCTTTAGGAACTCGAGCTGGGTAAACAATGCTTTGGGAATGAGTGTTCAATACCACCAGACTGACCAGTCCCTCCCTAGTGTGGATGGGCACAGTTAGGTTGAAGGACAGAGGAGCTAGGAGTGGCCCTAAGGTCAAGGATGTAGAACCTGACAAAGGTCAGTGGTGTGGACCAGCCTGCAATGTTGCAGATGTCTTTGTTAGGGTGCAGGTAGTTGGATCCAAATGCAGGACGCCAGCTATTTAAAGTCTTTAATCACAAAAACAAATTCAGGCAAAACACTGTCATAGCAGAACAAAAGCAAAACCTAAAGTGTCCGAAAACATATGACTACAGGCTGAATAGTCCACGTATGAAAAACAAACACAAAAACAAAGTGTCAAAAAACTTACAACCACAGGCTAAATAGTCCACGTAAGAAAAAACACAAAAACAAAGTGGCCAAAAACTTACGACCACACGCTGGATAGTCCACAAAAGAAAAAACACAAAAACAAAGTGTCCAAAAACTTACGACCACATGCTGGATAGTCCACATAAGAAAAAAACACAAAAACAAAGTGTCAGAAAACTTATGACCACAGGCACAGAGCGGGAAATAACCAAGAGAGGGAACCAGGGAGAGTTATAAATAAGAAAAAAAAATTATAAATACGCGACCAGCGGCAAAATTGAATCCAAGGAATACAGAAGATCCAAACTGTAACCAAAGAATCCAGAAAGCAAAAATGAGGGGGCAGGAAAGTCACAAAAGGATCAGCAAGCCGATGATATTCCCCCAGAAGCGAAAGCGGGAAAGCGTTCAGTGGACATATACAGTATGTGCCGGTTAAGCTTCTCCTGGTCGGGGGCCTGAAAGGGAGGAGAATAGAATGCCTGAAGCATGACAGGTTGTATGGGAACCAAGGGCAATTTGGGAACATACCCTGGTCTGGGGTAGAGGAAGGCACTGGCCATGCCTGGGGTAAATTCCAAGAGGGACAGGGTAATGGAGAGTTCGTAAAGGTCCCGACCCTCCTTAGGGAGGAGATGTCCAGAAGAAAAATAATCTTAACTGAAAGAAATTTCAAGGGCACCTCGGGCAAGGGTTAAAAGGGAGGCTTAGACAGGGCCTCCAGAACGACAGCCAGGTCCAACACAGGCAATCTCACACCCGATGCCTCAACCTCCGTGTATCGCAGAGGAAACATCCTCTACCTTGGAGAGACCAGCGGGAAGAGAGCCACAGCCACAGCCTCCCCAGCTTTGGGCAGGGGTAAAACAAGGTGTCTCCTGCCTGAGAGTGAAGATCCCTCCTAGGAGGAAACCAGAGGAGACAGTATTTATCAAACTCTCAGAATCAAAAAGCATACAACTTCTTGGATAATTGTAGCCATGAGATACATACAACATCTATCTCCATACAGTATAATATATGTCTTTAAAATTAGCCTTTTCAGCTGGACTGGAGATTCCTTATTTACTTATTCAGTACAATCACAGAAAACCTTTATGACATCACCTCAATTCTTCTTCTTCTTTTTCTATAGGCTGCTCCCATTAGGGGTCACCACAGCAGACAATTTATCTCTTCCACTTTGTCCTCTACATCTGCCTCTTTCAAACCAATCACCTGCATGTGTTTCTTCACCACATCCATTCTTTTCTTGCGACTCCATCCTCAGCATTCTTCTTCCGATATAACCCATGTCCCTCCTCTGCACATGTCCAAACCATCTCAATCGGGCCGCTCTTACTTTTTCCCCAAAACGTCCTACATCTGCAATCCCTCTTATAAACTCATTTCTAATAATGTCCATCCATGTCACTCCAAATGAAAATTTCAGCATTTTCAGCTTTTCCACCTCCAGCTCCGCCTCCTGTCTTTTTGTCAATGCCACTGTCTCTATACCATACAGCATAGCAGGTCTCACCACAGTTCTATAAACTTTCACTTTCACTTCTGCAGATACCCTTCTATCACAAATCACTCCTGACACTCTTCTCTACCCACTCCACCCTGCCTGCACACTTTTTTTTCAATTCTCTAACACACTCTTCATTACTTTGTACAGTTGACCCCAGGTACTTAAACTCATCCACCTTCATTGCCTTTTCTTCCTGCAACTGCACCACTCCACTGCCTTCCCTCTCATTCACACATACGTACTCTGTCTTGCTCCTCCTAACTTTCATTCCCCTTCTCCTGACCATCATCACTTCAAACAAGAAAGGGCTCAAAGCAGATCCTTGATTAGCATGTCATTCCTACTGCCACTTCATTGCTGTCACACTGTCCTTATACATGTCCTGCACCACCCTCACATACTCCTCATATAATATAACAACGTCAGTGGTGCTCTTCCTCGCCATGAAACCATATTGTTGCTCTGTAGTTAGTGCAGGTCTGCAAATCTCCCTTATTCTTAAAATTGGTACCAGTAAACCCCTTTTCCATTCCTGGGAACCGGTACTAAGAATACACTTGCTTGTGCAACCCTAATGGCTGGGTTATGACATCACCTCAATTAAAAGTAACCAAAATAGTGCTAGTTTAACTACAATCCAATTCAAAAAATATTGTTTCTCTATGTGTAAAAGCATAGCATGGAACACAGCATAATCTAAGTGATATACAGCCTATTTCATTAAATGAATTAGCATTTACTATTTACTACTCATAATGATATAAGTGATAGAGCTGCATCAACATATTCATGTTTTGTATGTTTCCCAGCAACTTCCTTCCCCTTTTTTTCCGAACTGACTCCTGTCGTTTAGATTTTCTTTTGCCATCCATAATTTTAATCTGGATTCAGCTCTCCTTATTGACATGATGTCACCCAATTTTCTGCGTATGTAAGTGAGGAAACTTATCCAGGCGGTGGGTGCACAATCCAAGTACCAACCAAGTTCATTGACCGTGACATGATATAATAATTGACACGACCGGTGGTAAAATAATTTACATTTTTTTTTTTTTTTGTAGCAAAGTTAAAGTAAAAGTCCCCCCAAATGTTACAGATACGTGAAAAAAGTACTTAAGGACAGTAACAAATTAAATTTACTTTGTTACTGTCCACCACTGTGAAGAACTGATACCAGAAAAATCTACTCAAGTACAGTAACATATTTGTACTTTACTTCACATCTCTGACTGCTGATAAAGTTATTTATTAAATAAAGAGCTACATTTGAGTCTCTTGATCTCAAATAGTACCCAAATCTAATAATTTACTCATTACTAATAATACATCATTGTCAGGATACGGACCATGATTCGGAAGCGGAAGTAGCTATATCATGCTTATTGACGCAATAAAACAACACCAGAGTCAGATAGAGTTAGGGTGGTAAAGCCGGTATGATCCAACAGGTAGATAATCCACACGGAAACAAAAGTAAACCCCAGAAGGATAGTAATCGATGGAATGTAAATAATTCCTAGAACCAGCGGGGAACGCTGGCAGCTTCAAGCAAGATTGGTGACGTCGATCAGGGGCTGAGCGACGTCCTCGGCGGAGCTTAAAAACTGGGCGACCCCCTGGGCTGAGATCGGATGCAGAGAGAAACGCCCTCGGTGGAGATCAGGGGCGGCGCGACTACCTGGGGTATGACAGCACCCACGGCCGGATTTAGGAACAGAGTGACACCTTTGGTGGGGCTTTAAACCGTACCAACACCCTCAGAGGAACTCGGGAGTGCTTTGTCATCCTCTGAGCGACCTCGAGGAGAGATGTCACCTGGAGAGAGACTCTGAGGCGTGACGTCACCAGAAGAGAAACTCGGAGGTGTGTTGACGCCTGGAGAGGGACTCTGAGGCATGACGTCGCCTGGAGAGGGACTCGGAGTATGCACTTTAATGCAAATGTATGCAAATGTAGCTCTTTATTTAATAAATAACTTTATCAGCAGTCAGAGATGTGAAGTAAAGTACAAATATGAGAGCTACATTTGCATACATTTGCATTAAAGTGCATACTCCGAGTCCCTCTCCAGGCGACGTCATGCCTCAGAGTCCCTCTCCAGGCGACATCTCTCCTCGAGGTCCCTCAGAGGCCTTTGGAGAGGTCTTGGTCTACATCATCGCTGTCAGAGAGGCTTGGAGGCGAGACGTCGCAGTCGAAGAGGCTTGGAGGCGTGACGTCACCATCGGAGTGGCTTGGAGGCGAGACGTCGCCGTCAGAGAGGCTTGGAGGTGAGACATCGCCGTCAGAGATGCTTGGAGGTGAGACGTCGCCCTGAGGGGAACTTGGGCACAAGACGTCATCCGGAGATGAACTTGGGGGCGAGACGACGCCTTCAAAAGGGACCAGAAGGCGTGAAGGGTCATCCGGAAGGGTTTGCCGTTGACGTCCTGTTTGAGTCGCGCTCCGGTGGCGGTATGCATTCCCTTTCGCTACTAGTTGGCAGTACGTCGTCCTCGTCGCGGCCAGGCGGCGGTACGATCTCCCTTTTGCAGCCAGGCGGCGGTACGACGTCCCTTTCGCAGCCAGGCGGCGGTGCAACGTCCTCATCATGGCCAGGCAGCGGTGTTACCTCACCCCGACAGGACACTGGAGTGGAGTGGCACCCTCAGCGTAACACTAGAGCGGAGCGGCACCCTCGGCGTCTTGTTACACCTGTCTCTCATTAATGCCGGGAGCAGAAAATCGAGGCAGCGTGACAGCTGCCGAGGGGGGCGTGACAGGTGGAATCCTGACAATCATCAACAGCCTGAATCATATATGTTGACATAACATTACATCCTACCACATTCCGGGTGTCTTCTATTGAATTCAGATCTGGTGACTGGGAAGGCCATTGAAGATCATTGAACTTATTGTTGTTTTGTGACATTGTGCATTCTGGAAATACTCATTGTTGAAATTGATGGTGAAATTGTGACCATTAGGAGATGCACGTGATCAGAAACAATATTTAAATAAGCTTTGGCATTTAAGTAATAATTAATTGGTATTAGGGCACAATGTATGCAAAGAACACATACTCCACAACCTCCACCAGGCCATAGGACAGTTTGGGTTCATGGATCCATGCTGTTTGGACCAAATACTTACCCAACCATCTGTCAACTTCGTTTAACTCTTATAGTTCTTAATATTTATGACAATTACTAAATGCAAGTATTTCAAAATAATTTTTTAGATTACAAAGTTTAAGTAAAAGTAAGAAACACATGGGAATCTCCAGGCACCATTAAAGGTGCTTTTTTGGCCTTTAATAAAAAGAAAAAAATCAAAAAAATAAGAAAAGGGTATTTGGAAAAACAATAAAAAAAAGATTTTATTCTCTTCATGAAACCCAGCTAAAATAAACTATGGAAGCAGTTTTTGCTAATTTTCCCCTCAAACTGACTTTGAAGTGACATTTTCTTCCTCATTGGCAGGAATTGTGCAGTTGGCATGTGCCATGGAGCAGGGCTGGCATGGGACATGTGCTCTCACCTCGGGCATGGTACAGTCGGTCAAGCTAGAGGGAGCTCCTCTATCTTTGCTTCTGTCCTGTGCCATCTGGCCCAAGTCAGCCATCCCCCAGGGGGAGCAAAGCTTGTGCTGAGAGATGCATCCGCCACCCCAGACCACCAACAATGCAAAGACACAGCGAAAATATAGTGAACATAAGCCAAAACCAAGACCACTAAGAAAAAACACTTGCTTTCAAACAAAGTAGGAAACACAATATGATAAAACAAAAAGATGGTCTCATCTCATTTCCATCTGCATTCCTTTAAAAAGTATGAAATTACAATTTGTTAATAGCCACAACCAAACAAATTAATCACAGTGCCCCACCCACAGTCTGCATACTCACATAAATATAATATGACTTTGCAACTGTTTTTGAAATTTATTGAATTTGCATTTGCAAATTAAGAGTTCCAATTTATTAATATTTTAGCACATGTGCACTCTGTGGGACATTTATCACCAGTATTGCTATTATCAACAGAATAAATGAGCAGTCAAGCTGCCACACAGCCGGACGTTTCTGTGGGCTGATTAATGAGAGAGAGGGAGAGAGAGAGAGAGAGAGAGAGAGAGAGAGAGAGAGAGAGAGAGAGAGAGAGAGAAGTTGTAGATTGTTGGAGGATGTGCAGAAAGATCCCAGCTTCTTCCATCACACCTATGCTCATTAGCAGTCACTCTCCCAGTCAGCACTACTGCACCATACACCAGAGACAAAAAGTCAACACAATCTAATCAGAAATTACTAAAATGATCCATGGTAACTAAACCATCTTACTGTAGACCTATTTCCAGGTCAGTTCTTAGTCGCAGTTCCAGCTGAACCTTTTGCATTTTTAACAGGTCAAATCTTAATGAGCCAATTCACTCTTTTACAGTAGGTTGCCATTTTTAAAAAACACACTGGGCAGAATGCCCTGGGGTTTAAAACATTTATTTGGATGTTTTTAATGGCCTTGTGAGACCATACATTATAGCTTCCATGTCACAGATTTGCAACATGTCAACACCCAGTGTGTTCATTCAGAATCGCATGACTAGTTTCAAATGCCCCCATCCAGAAAAGAGTGAGATCATTTACTTATGACCTGGCATAAAATTCGCATCTTGGCTGCTTTCCCAATTCCTGCCTGAGCTTCACCACATGCTAAGTGCCATCCAATAGTCTCTGTGTTTACAGGGGTACTCAAACATAACATATGAGAAAGGGAGCATTTGGAGGTGATAATTATTTCCGTGGCTATGTGGCTCTGATCTGCACTGGAATGCACACTTCTGTGGCTGTGTTCACTCACCTGGCCTCATATCTGGGCCTTCTCTCTCTCTCTCTCTCTCTCTCTCT
>MU596817.1:5862184-5887667 GCA_024362625.1 Silurus asotus
CTATTAATTTATTTTTTTTAAGCCGACAGAGTAACAATGTTGAGGACCTGATGAAACTCGCCAGACAGTTTGACCTGAACATGACCCGCCAACACAAAGAAATTAATCTTGCAAAGTTTCAGAAAAATGAAGGAACAGATTGTAAGGACTTGCAAACAGTGAACAACCTCACCTTCACCCACCCAAAAGTAGCAAAAGAACTAAGCCATGAGGAGGAGCTGCATGCTCTGTTTGATGGACCAACCCAGCACTTGAGTGGAACATTAAGTCCTTCATCAGTTAACTGTTCACAGGAGAGCAAGGCTGAAAAACACGCTACTTATGGAACAAGCCCAGCCACTTCAGATTGCAAGAATCTCAATGACAATGCTCTGATTTCAGAATCATACTTTGATGATGACTGGGAGAATGATGATCTTCTTAGTGATTTGTTGGTGCTAGAGATGGCCCAGAACCCACAGCGATTGAGTTCCTGTTCAATAAAGACCACTAGTCAGATAGGGTTTGATGCTTCCAAAAAACCTACAACAGTCAGCTCCTGTGGATCAAGCAGCAGAGCTGATTCCCCACAGTCTCACCAGGTTACCAGTTATTACACTGGAATTTCTTCTGAAACTTGCACTAGTCCCAGTATTTTCAGTTCAAATGGTGTTGTTCAGTCTGGTGCAATTAAGCAACTCCCAGCAACCAGTGCTGATTTGCGCAAATCAAATTCTGGAGATTGTAAGGTGCATGCAGTGAATAAAAGGCATCACACAGTTACGACTAATGTTGGCCCCAGGGATTTATCCCTTTCATTTCAAGAATCAGGGAATGAGTTTGACACTCTGTGGGGTGATGGAGATGACAATGATGATGATCTGCTTTATCAGGCTTGTGATGACCTTGAGCGAATATCAGCCAGTCAAGAAGAGCAAAGAGGAAATAATTCTTCCATTCCCTCACATGAAGTACTTTCATCCGTCATTATTTCAAGATCTTCATCTCAGCATCCAACAGACCACAAACAGTCAGCGTGTGTTTTTGCACGCTCGCATTCAATTCCATGTACTTCTGGTATTTATGGAAACAAGCAAAACTTGTCTGAACCAGCTAGCACTTCACAAGTAAACCACTCTTTTCAGAATGGCACAAAGCAAAACAATTTTACTCAACTGAGGCATGCTGTAGTAACATCTGGAGAAAACAGACACCTTTCCACATTTAAGAGACATCGGTCTGACCCAGGAGCATTTAGAAACAAAGGTAAGCTTTCTTCCATTAATAACTTTACTGTGGATTACACAGGAAATACACTCACCATTTACTTTAATATAAAAAGCTGGAGATTCGTGCAGTTATCTAATTATTCAATCATGTGACCAAAGCACAAATTATGCACATACAGGTCTTAAATAAGAACTTGTTTATAGACTAGACACAACTAGACATTTCCAGACTGTAAAAAGTCTGGAAAAAATCTTTAGTTTTTCACTTTAAATAAGTCTGTACAAATTCCTGTTCTTGGCTTACAAAAGTGAAACCCAATATGGTCTCCTGCTGTTGTAGACCATCTATCTCGAATGCTTTAAAATGCTTTTCTGCTCACCATGGTTTATAAGAATGATTTTGTTAAGTAACTATTCTTCCTGATATCAGGCTATTTTCCCCTGGTGTCTCTAATCCATAAGGTATTTCCATCCTTTAATCACTCGATGTTTTTGTTTTTCTAATTATGTGGTGTAAACACCAAAGACTGTTGTGTGTACGAAAATCTAAAGACATTATTTTCTCAAATACTCATACTAGCCAGTATCTACTGCACGACCACAATCCAAGAGATAACTCAGTTTTTAAGTCGCGGTTCGGTTTAATTTCAGTACGGTTACGGGGAGGAAATGCAAAACATAATATTGTTTGTCGTTTTTATTAACGCAGTTTATTATTATTGACAATTGTGGTATCAACATTTTAACAGCCTGCTTGGTTAAATAGTATATACAATAATATTTTATAATATTTTATAAAAACATTTATGGAATAAATCTAATTAATGCAATACATGTTTATATTATATTGATTACATTGAGTAATCAATTAAATTGGCACAAATAAAATGTATTAAATACATTTAAATAAATGGAAGAATTTAATTGAATACAGCAATCCCCCGTTTATTGTGACGGTTACATTCCAAAACTGATAAACGAAAGGCCACCCCAAACGGGTTTTTTTTTATTATTATTGTTTAAGCCATAAATCATCCTTCCACACACTTTAAACACACACAGAAAACATTTGCAAGAATATAGCGAGATGAATTTTGTGTACATTCATAGAAATACAGTACACTGTAACACATTTATAGTGTACATGTACTGTAAAGTATACATTTCTTTAGCAGCACAGCCTATGCAAAGTTTCTCTGCTTGTTTATTGGTTGTTAAGTGTCCTATGACGTCAAAAAAGTGGCTGAGTTAAAGATTCACATCACCGCATTCTTTACCTTCAGTGGCAAAATCTGGTGACGTACGTCTTTAACTTTATTTTTTTATTTTTTTTTTACATCAAAGGACACTTCAACCAATAAGCAAGCGTACTTTAATGCTATTCATTTCTTATGGTATGTACATAAGGAAGTGCTTACTGTACTGTTAACATTTTAATTCATTTTGTAATTAATAATTATATTTGTAATAATACATTTCATTATTTCAACATAAAACTCAATAAAAACACATACATTTTTTGGTCTATCGTGCTATCCGTGAGAGACCAGGAAAATACCGTGGTAAAGAGGTGGATTACTGTAGTTTACATTTGTTAGACCCCATTTGGGTAATATAGAAGTGTAAGTTTTGATGTTTTTTACATGCAATATTACATTTTCTAGAGATATGATCTACTTAACTGTTCTACTTATGTTCTACTTATGCAGCATACTTTAACAAATATCTTAATTTCTACCATTCTTCATTCACTCCCTCCCTCAGTATGTAGAATTGTCAGGAATTTTCTTCTTTTAAAAGAAATTCTTGAAGCTGGACATAAAATAAAATTTTTATGCATGGGCAAAACAAATCATATTTATGGTGCAGAGTGAGTAGCCACAGTGACACTGTGCTAAATCTTGTGTCTTTTTTTATTTAATTATACCCCTGGTATGTTAAAGTTTTTTTAAGTTTAATAATAATAATTCAAAACATGCACTCAAAGTGCAAGGCAAAAACTTAACAAACTTGCGATCCTTCACTTAATACGTTGCTGAGGGAACTCATATTTTAACTATGTTTCACATGTAAAAAGGATTGCACCAAAAGCCCTGTGCCGAAATATTACTGTACAAATATGTTTATCGGTACACCCCTAATAATTATATATACATAAATATAAATATAACAAAAATCTTTAAAACTTGGGTGCCCGTCCTTTGCAGTCAATGACTGCCAGAAGTCAGAAATATTTAAGATGCTTTGTGAGACCTTTATTGCAGTTGATGCCTGTTCGTTGGTCTTTCTGCATACAGCTTTGTTTTCTCTAACTAAAAGGTTTTGTTTTTTGTTTTTTGGATACTTTCTAGTAGTATAATCTGGCCTTTCTGTTCTTAGACATTACCAGTGTTTTGCATCATGAGGTAAACCCTCTCTATAAGCATTTATTAATATGTCTCTTGATTGTAGACTTTGAAACTGACATGCCTATGTTCTTGACTTAGTAAAATGTTGTAAAGAGGGATTTCTTGGCAAAGTGATTTCGTTTTTAGTAATATGATCCGTATATATATATATGTGTGTTAGAGAAGTGGAGAAGAGTGGCAGGAGTGATTTGTGATAGAGGGGTATCTGCAATAGTGAAATCGAAGGTTTATAGGACTGTGGTGAGACCTGCAATGTATGTTTTGGAGATTGGCATTGAGTAAATGACAGAAGGTGGAGTTGCAGGTAGCAGAGCTGAAGATGTTGAGGTTTTCTTTGGGAGTGACGAGGATGGACAGGATTAGAAAAGAGTTTGTTAGAGGGACAGTGCATGTAGGACGTTTTGAAGACAAGGTGAGGGGGCTAGATTGAGATGTTTGGACATGTGCAGAGGATGGACATGGGGTATATCAGTAAAAGGATGCTGAGGATGAAGCTACCAGAAAGTTTATTTTTATTTAATTTAAATTTTTTTCTCTGACTGAATGAAGCCCTCCTTCACTTGCCGACATCATAAAAAACATTTACTATGAACAGCTTAAAATGCAAATTTAGCACCTAAAATTAAACTTCCAAGACGTCTTTTTTTAATTGATCATGAAATAAAGAGAAAACAGGTGGCCATTGACCTGCTTATTAGTCAAGTGTCCAGTTACTTCTAAGCCTGTGAAAATGGTACAATATAAATAATGTCTAATTCCTAAAATTCCTTATTAATGTACTCTTTTGTTAATCTACTTAAATTAAAGCTGAATGTCTGCATTTCAATTTCATCTTGATTGCTTTCTTTTCGGTGGTAATCAAAATCAAAATTAAGAAAGTTGTGTCACTGTCAAAACACCTACAGGCTCACTGTATTTATAAATAAGACTGCATGCTGAGCAGACATGGAACATTTGCATGCTCTTTTACACTTATTTTTCTTTTGTTTACTCTTCTAGTGTTCATAGCACCACAGCCTGCAGTGAAGTGTTCTGCTGCTGAGATTGAGAGAAAGAAGCAGGAAGCTATCGCAAGAAGAAGATTGCGACTGCAAACCACTCAGAAGCTTGCAGCTCACACATAACTCACCACAGAGGAGCCTGACTTGTTAATGAATGCCTTCTGCCATCTGACAAGATTATGTCTCAGGAATCTGTGTAATGGCTTTTTGCCAACTGACTTTTTTGCAATTATTTTTCTTTCCTCTTGTTGCTGCAGAACATCATCATACGTTATTAACAAAAACTAGTGTCAAAAAATTTCAGCCTTTTTTCAAATTTTTAGTCCAGATAAAATAATGTGACACAAGGGGTGAATAATTAAGAAATAAGTTGGAGAGCACTAATACAGTTTCTCTTTGTTTTTTCTTGACTAGTAAAATACGTATGTCTGTTTCTATGTATGTGTTTTTCATCTAATAACAGTGGCTATTAACTCTGTTAATAACAGTGGTTTCCTGTTCAAAAGTGTACATTTGATAACGATTACCAAAGCTATTGATTTGTGTTCTTGGGACAGGCAAAATCTATTTGAATTTTAATTTCCAAGGATATTGAGTTGAGGCTGCAGGTGCATATGAAAGGAAAACCATGTGAAATGAAGCAAATAATGTACATGTGCACCTCATAAAAACTATTTAATCCAATTTTATTTGTTTTTCTGAAGTTCTTAACATCTACATTCTACATACCAGGTATTTACCTCTCTTTCCACACTGTAAAACATAAAAATTTTTTAAAACACTTTAAATCAATTTAGCTTTATATTTTATATGATTATTCATAACTCTAAATTGATTATTTCTTTGTGTAATGTCTTAATATGACATTTAGAATTAAGGTTTTCTTTGCACATTAAATGAAAATCCTCAGTCTGTCTGCAGCACACCTGGTTCATTGTCCATGACACAATGTTTTTCACTGTTTGCCTTGGGGAATGCCTGTGTGTCACTCAGATATGGGCCATAGTCATTTCTTGTGGTAGGATACACAGGTGTCTATGTTCCTGCATGCGTTTGTGCTCTCTGAGTCAATACTTCCATGCACAGTAATCTCTCACTCCCCTGCGCAATGACTGTAAATCAAATGGCACAGTAATTTGGCATGGGGATGAAGGCTTTTTTTTTTTATTACTGTGATTATGATTATTATGATGACTACAATTTATTTCAAGCACGGGATGAAAAACACAGGGCCTAACAGGTGTTGAGTTGCTACAATATACAAGTTGGTGAATGATTTTCAATAACGTGGCATAATCAGACTGCCAGTAGACAGTGTAATGAATTCTTCAGAACCTTTTTCCTGAAACCAGAGTAATTACTGATTATCGCGATGGACCTGTGCCATAAAAAGTCAGGAGTGATCATCTGTGGAAGAAGCATACTTTGATATCAAGCAGTAGTAATTATGGCAAATTACTATATGTTGCTGCTAGAGATACATGTATAATTGTTGAGGTTGATAATCATTGAGGTTTTAAAAATTTTATTTGGAATACTATTTTGCTTAGAAACCTGTTGATTTGTATGGTTCCTCTTATTTTGTCTATAACAAAGCCCTGCTTAAAAATCAAGCCACCTTGACATTCCTCCTTTCATTTAATGTAAGGAAAATGGAGAGCACCTTTCTTATCAGAATCATTTATATATATTATATATATATTATATTTGTATAAAAGCAGGAAAAAGACACTTATTTAATCTTCAATAGAATGTTGTGTATCTTAAAATAACTATACAATGGTCAGTTAATTGAGATTACTGTGTATCCAATTCACATTTTCCCCAAACTTGAACTTCTCAAATATTCCCTTATTTAACAATTCTGGTTTAAATAACAAACTAGGCTCCTATGCGTGAAACCGTACATTGCCAGCATTACCTGCTGCAGGTTAATGCCCAAAAGTATGACTAACACAGAAAACACTCAGATGAGGGGGCTGCAGTTTTCATCACATTAAATGAACTGTGAATATTTTCACTGTGTGTCATTAGCAGCTTAGATTTGTTTCAACAAGGCTTACCTGAGGGCTCCATTCATAGGCCCCCAGGTTGCTAATGCACACTCAAAACGTGTGTGTGTGTGTGTGTGTGTGTGTGTGTGTGTGTGTGTGCGCGCACGCATGCTGAGGAATGTTCTAATGGAGAAAACATGTTCAATGATGTTCCTTAGCAGATTATCTTGTGTGCATAAGAATCATTTCACTGCCAGGTTGTGGAAAGAAAAACACAAGGATGTAAGTCTAATTAATAACTGACATGCGATGTCAGATAACCTACATAATCTCTAGTGCATTTATATATTTAGTGTATTTAATGTATATAATTTATTTATTATTTATTTAGGGCTTTAGATATTGCTAGCTTTTGGTTTAAAACCATGATTCTCTCTGTTGTAATCTTTATAGCTGATGTTTTTGCCCTTTTGCCATATCTGATCTCTAACTCATTAAGCTCCGGTTGGTATGTTTATAAAAACCCTTTGACTAAACTTTTTTTTAAAACAGAACTCTCAGTGCTATGAACTTTCTTCAAATAACTTTCCATTTACGTTCCTTAAGCATATATCTGCCAACACCTTGCTACAATGGCTTTGCTTCCCCCCTATTGTATCACATAATATGGTGGCGAGAACTATAATGGTGTGTTGACAGATTTAGGCAGAGATACTTTGGTAAAAGCAAGTTTGTGAGCCCCTTGGAATTGTCTAGGGTTTTTTTTTTTTTTTTTTTTGCAGGAACATGCAATTATCAAATCTTAGTGTAAATCATAAAAAAAAACAACTGTAGAAAAGCAAATGTATATGATATGGTAAAGTGTTATAAATTGCAACATAAAAATAATTATTTAAATAATGCATTGCAAAAGATATTTTGACACAATGCCAAAATCCAAGCTGCATATTTTGAGGATGGCCAACTCAAGATGAGCTGTATAATTTCGTTATATATTGCAAGACTGTATAAAGCAGCCTATTAGCTTAGGAAACCAAGCAGTCAGCATTTATAGATCCCTCTCCCAGCTGCCTCTACCTGTCATGATAAGTGTAACAAAACAAATGTTTATGCAGTGAGTTCAGGGAGTCGAAATTGACAAAGTATGCTAATAATTTGAAGTACTAATTATTTTTCTGCTGCTACGGTATAAGCAGATTACAATGTTAACTGTTGTTAATATGTTGTATGTTAAATTAATACATTACATGATATATGCACCCAAAATTTCCTTATAGCAGATTAAAAAATAGCCATTAAGCTAACATGGTAGAAAAGATGCTTCGACTGAGCATGCTGGTTGTATCTCCAGATTACTCCAAAAACCAGATAACTTGTTAAAACAAACATTTTCCATTTCAGTTGCATCATAAAGCCCAGACAAGATAGAATAAAAACTAAGTTCAAATAATTACAATAAACGTTTATTTTTTTTGTGGATGACATGAACTCTTCATGACAGTTGCTTATTTCTGTGATCTTCTGACATTTGTTAGATTAGGAATTTAAATTGCAGCTTCTGTTCTTTCCATTCACCACATGAGGGTGCCATATGACTGGCTTGACAAGTGGGTCAGAGAAACTCAAAAACAGCAGGTCTGTAGTGGAGTTCCCAGTGTGCAGTGATGTGTACCAACCAAAAGTGGTAAAAGCAAAGGACAGACGCAACAGGATCACAGTCATCTATCACTAATCTATGGAAAAGTCATCTGCTTTGTTTCCACAAATTAGCACAAATAATGTGTGTCAATAATTGCAGATTTACAGTTTATCTCTGTTGCTTTGGAGCATTTTTCAAATCATCCTTATTATTTGCAAACCAGTAAGTGCATTTTTAAAACAATTTGTACAAACAGCACAATGCATTGGATTTCTTGCAAAAGCCTGTACTTTTTTTTTTAAATCATTAGTTCATCTTTTGAAAGTAAGTATTTGTGTCAATGAACATTCATTGCCATCAGAATGAAAAATCCCTTTGTCCCTTCAAAAAGATCATCAAAATGTTTAGTCATGTTGTCAGTATGATGGAGCACAGTTTCAGTATTTCTTTATATATGTTCATTTCATGTTTTTTAATCAATTTTCAAAATTTCAGAATTTGCAATTCTATGTTTTGTATACACTTTCCAATTGAAGGTTCAGGAGATTCACCTTTGACCTATTTTAGAGAACAAGTTGATTTATTGGTTGATCTGATGCCGTTCATTAGTGATATTCAAGATTTATCTACACAAGTAATCTATTCAAGAAACATTTACCAAAAAAAGTTAAGGTTGACAGATGATGACAACTGGTTTAACCATTTTGCATTCCATGACTTATAAATGACATGATGCTGAGATGTTTTGGCAGTTAAGACTACAGTGAGGAAAATAAGTATTTGAACACCTTGCTATTTTGCAAGTTCTCCCACTTAGAAATCATTAAGGGGTCTGACATTGTCATCGTAGGTGCATGTCCACTGTGAGAGACATAATCTAAAAAAGAAAATCCAGAAATCACAATGTATGATTTTTTAACTATTTATTTGTATGATACAGCTGCAAATAAGTATTTGAACACCTGAGAAAGTCAATGTTAATATTTGGTACAGTAGCCTTTGTTTGCAATTACAGAGGTCAAACGTTTCCTGTAGTTTCTCACCAGGTTTGTACACACTGCAGGAGGGATTTTGGCCCACTCCTTCACACAGATCTTCTCTAGATCATCCAGGTTTCTGGCCTGTCGCTGAGAAACACAGAGTTTGAGCTCCCTCCAAGGATTCTCTATTGGGTTTAGGTCTGGAGACTGGCTAGACCATGCCAGAACCCTGATATGCTTCTTACAGAGCCACTCCTTGGTTATCCTGGCTGTGTGCTTCGGGTCATTGTCATGGTGGAAGACCCAGCCTCGACCCATCTTCAATGCTCTAACTGAGGGAAGGAGGTTGTTCCCCAAAATCTTGCAATACATGGCCCCGGTCATCCTCTTCTTAATACAGTGCAGTCGCCCTGTCCCATGTGCAGAAAAACACCCACAAAGCATGATGCTACCACCCCCATGCTTCACAGTAGGGATGGTGTTCTTGGGATGGTACTCAGCATTCTTCAGAATTCTCATCAGAATTCTAGCTGATAGACAGGTGTTCAAATACTTATTTGCAGCTGTATCATACAAATAAATAGTTTAAAAATCATATATTGTGATTTCTGGATTTTTTTTCCCTCTCACAGTGGACATGCACCTATGATGACAATTTCAGACCCCTCCATGATTTCTAAGTGGGAGAACTTGCAAAATAGCAGGATGTTCAAATACTTATTTTCCTCACTGTATTTTGATCAACATGACAAACACCTGATAATGTAGGAAACAGCAGTTTGTGCAAAAGCATTTGCAAATGCAAATCCAAGCAACAAGAAATGTTTTTATGATCTGCACATGTGACAAAATGATGTAAGATAAGATAAGATAAGATAAGATAAGATGAACCTTTATTCGTCCCACTGTGGGGAAATTTCCATGTTACAGCAGCAAGACAGAGAAATAAAGTAGATGCAAATATATAAAAAAAGAATATACAAAAAAATGTAGAGGTTGAACAAGTAGTTTTGAGAATTTCATTTCTGATCTGACAAATGCTCCAAAGCAACTGAGAAAAACTGTAAGAGTTAATTCAGTACACAATATGTTTTTTTACTTGTCATTTTAAATTGGTTTAATCCAAATCTAGTTACCCTAACCCATACCACAGAGAAGTAAAAAATACAAGAGATTTGTGTCACCTGTAAAAAGAGACCAGTACTGGAAAGATACTCCTGCAGCTACTTTAAAGTAGCCTTAGAAAACAACCATTAGTTTTGCACAGGCCAGTGCACTCCTAGTGCCGTTCCCAAGCCTGGATAAATGGGGAGGGTTGTGTTAGGAAGGGCATCCAGCGTAAAACATGTGCCAAATCAAATATGCGGATCATGAACCAGAATTTCATACTGGATCAGTCAGGGCTCGGGCTACCAGCAACCAACACAAGTATTGTTAACCAACAGGGTACTGGGAAATTGGGCTACTGTTAACCAAAGGAGAAGAAGGAGTGGAGAAAGACGTCTACAGAGACAGCAGAAAAAGGGGAAGTGTAGGAGGGTGGTGGTTAGGGTGGGCACTTTAAAAGTTGGTACTTTGACTGGTAAAGGGAGTGAGTAAGCGAATGTGATGGAGCGGAGAAAGGTGGACATGTTGTGTGTTCAGGAGACCATGTGGAAAGGGAGTAAGACCAGAAACATTGGAGATGGGTTTAAACTGTAATATCATGGTGTGGATAGAAAGAGAAATGGTGAAGTGGTGATCCTGAAGGAAGGGTACAGTAAGAGTGTAGTGGAGAAGAAGAGAGTTTCTGATAGGGGGATGAATGTGAAGCTGGAAATTGAATGGGTGATGATAAATGTCATCGGTGCCTATGCTCCACAAGTGGGTTGTTAGATAGAGGAATAAGAAAAATTCTGGTGTGAGTTGGATGAAGTGGTGGAGACAGTCCCTAGAAATGAACATTGGCTGATTAGAGCAGACTTCAATGGACATGTCAATGTTTGAAAAGGATGGAAATGGCAGTTGTGAATACATATTTTAAGAAGAAGGAGGAACACAGGGTGATGTATAAGAGTAGTGAAAGGTGCACAGATGTGGACTACATTTTATGCAGGAGATGCAATATGAAAGAGATTGGAGACTGTGGAGGAGTGTTGGCAGGGGACGGTGTAGCTAAACAGCATCGGATGATGGTCTGTAGGATGGTTGGACACTAAAGAAGGAGAATTGCACCGATTGGCTAGACAGTAAGACAGCAGTGAAGTATGCAATAGGAATGACATACTGGTGGATAAGTTTAAGTACCTGGGGTAAACAGTGCAAAGTAATAGAGAGTGTGTTAGAGAAGTAAAGAAGGCAGGGTAGAGTTGGTGAAGAGACAGTAGTGATTTGTGATAGAAGAGTATCTGCAAGTGTGAAAGGGAAAATTTATAGGACTGTGGTGAGACCTGTTATGTTGTATGGTTTAGAGACAAAGAAAAAGAAGATCTTTAGCTAGGTTCAACAAAACAATTTAATTGGCGACAGCTGTGTGATAACTGCTGTTGAATATTGGTTGAGTATAATTGGTTTATTCTGACCAAAGTCACATGCTCCATTAGAAAATGCAGTAGCCTTTTTTGGTTACAACACATTAAAATTGTTTGTTCACATACACATGGATTTAAAAGAGTTAATTCGTTTTCATTCTACTTTTACTTGAAAATATAAATAAACAAATAAAATGAACAATTAAATCTTGATACAAAATTGCAGTCCAGCATCAAATATAACCAGTCATGCATGCAACTGCATATTCCACTTCTCTCCCTCTTTCTTTCACTCTCCTGTTCTTTTTCTTATTTGTTAACAAACCATTATTACCCATGCTTCTGTCAAATTCCTTCCTCCCATTACATTAAGTAAACCATTAAAGAATTATGTGACAGTGATCAATGTTTACTGCTCTTGGCACTTTGTGAAAAGGTTTCTTACCTGGATATGGTTAATTAATCCTGACAGAGACGAGGAAAAGAGCAGCTTGTAAATAGAGGTGAAATTGGCACTGATGTATAGAGAAGAGTAACACAGATTGACTCTTGGAGGCGACCACAACACACAGCACAGAAAGGGAAAAATATTGCTCAACCTAGACCATGGCCTTACAGGCAAACTGGGAGTACCAAGTCAAATTATGCAAGCTGTCTGCACATGCAGAACAATGTAGCATGAAATAAACAAAAGTGCTTGAAAATGCAAATGCATTCTACTTTATTTAGAAACTTCCAAAAAATGACCAATTTTAAATGCTTAAGTGCACATTGTTATAGATAATACATCTCCGTGCACATGCACAAATGCTTTGCAATCCACTGGGGTAATTTACACATCTAGTCCAAAAAGAGACATCTAGTTTCCAAAAAAGTTTTCCTGTAATGTGCGACAAAACGCCGTAAGCATTAATAAGAGATTTACTAGTTGCATTTTAGTTTGACAAGCAAGAGACCTAAAATAGTTTTTCAAGCCATAATGATAAACTGGATCTACTTTAGTGTTAAATTAAAAGTTATGTGGAAAGTGAGATGCATAATTAAAAAATCCTAAAGTATATTTAAGACAGTAAAATGTTTTATGAGGCAAATTACTTATCGAACCCAGCCATTAGGGTTGCACAAGCCAGTGCACTCTTAGTGCCGGTCCCAAGCTTGGGTAAACGGGGAGGGTTGCATTAGAAAGGGCATTCAGCGTAAAACATGCGCCATATCAAATATGCGGATCACAAAATAGAAATTCATACCGGATCGGTCGAGGCCCAGGTTAGCAACAACCGCCACAGCTATCGTTAGCCAACAGGGTACCAGTGGAAATGGGGCTACTGTTGGCCTAAGGAGGACAAGGAGAGGAGGAAGATGTATACAGAGATGGCAGGGAAAGGAGAAATGTAGGAAAGTGGAGGTTCGGGTGGGCACTTTCAATGTTGGAAGTGGAAAGGGAGTTAGGTCAGGAACATTGGTGGTGAGTTTAAACTGTTCCATTATGTGGTGGATGGAAAGTGGAGGTGTGTAGTGGAGGTGAAGAGAGGTTGTGATGGTTGAGGGTGATGATCGTGAAGCTGGAAGTTGGAGGGATGATGATAAATGTCATCAGTGCTTATGCTCTACAAGTGGGTTGTGAGATGGAGGAGAAGGAAAAATTCTGGATTGAGTTGGATGAAGTGGTCAAAGGGGTACCTAGGAATAAAAGATTGGTTATTAGGGCAGATTTCAATGGGCATGTATGTGAAGGGAACAGAGGTGATGGGTAGGTATGGCTTTAAGGAGAGGAATGTGGAAGGGCAGATGGTGGTAGATTTAGCTAAAAGGATGGAAATGGCACTGATGAACACTTATTTTAAGAAGTAGGAGGATCATAGGGTGGCATATAAGAGTGGAGGAAGGTGCACACAGGTGGACTATGTTCTATGTAGGAGATGCAACCTGAAGGAGAATGGAGACTATAAGGTGTTGACAAGGGACAGTGTAGCTAGACAGCATCGGATGGTGGTCTGTAGGATGGTTTTGGAGTTGAAGAAGAAGAGGAGGAGAGCGAGGACTGAAAGAAGAATAAGATGGTGGAAACTGAAGGAGGAAGACTGTAGTGTGAGATTCAGGAAAGAGGTCAGACAGGGGCTTGGTGGTGATAAAGAAGTGCTGGATGATTGGGCAACTACTGCAGAAGTGATAAGGGAGACAGTTAGAAAGGTAATTGGTGTGACATCTGGAAATAGAAAGAAAGACAAAGAGACGTGGTGGTGGAATGAGGAAGTGCAGGAAAGCATAAGGAGAAAGAGGTTGGCAAAACAGAATTGTGATCGACAGAGTGATGAGAAAAGTAGACAGGAGTACAAGAAGATGCGTCAGGAGGTAAAAATGGATGTGGCGATAGCGAGCTGTATGAGAGCTAAAAATGGATGAGGAGCTGTATGAGAGGTTGAACACTAAGGAAGGAGAAAAGGATTTATACCGATTGGCCAGGCAGAGGGGCCGAGCTGTGAAGGATGTACTGCAAGTTAGAATAATAAAGGATGGAGATGGAAATGTGTTGACTAGTGAGGAGAGTGTGTTGATAAGGTGGAGGTAGTATTTTGAGCAGCTGATGAATGAGAAAAATCAGAGAGAGAGAAGGTTGGATGATGTGGAGTTGGTGAAGCAGGATGTAGATAGGATTAGTAAGGAGGAAGTAAGAGCAGCGATTAAGAGGATGAATAGTGGAAAGTCGGTTGGACCAGATGACATACCTGTAGAAGCGTGGAGATGTTTAGGAGAGATGGCAGTGGAGTTTTTAACCAGATTGTTTAACAGGATTTTGGAAGGTGAAAAGATGCCTGAGGAATGGAGAAGTGTGCTGGTACCAATCTTTAAGCAAAAGGGAGATGTGCAGACCTGCAGTAACTACAGGGGAATTCAGTTGATCAGTCACACCATGAAGTTATGGGAAAGAGTAGTGGAAGCAAGGCTGAGAGAAGAGGTGACCATCTGTGAGCAACAGTATGGTTTTATGCCGAGGAAGAGCACCACAGATGCCTTTTTTGCTTTGAGGATGTTGGGGAAGTATAGAGAAGGACAGAAGGAGCATTGTGTGTTTGTGGATTTAGAGAAAGCGTACGACAGAGTGCCAAGAGATGAGTTGTGGTATTGTATGAGGAAGTCAGGTGTGTCAGAGACGTATGTGAGGGTGTTGCAGGACATGTATGAGGACAGTGTGATGGCAGTGAAGTGTGCAGTAGGTACGACAGACTGAGGGAGGCGAGATTGAGATGGTTTGGACATGTGCAAAGGAGGGACATGAATT
The DNA here is from genome assembly GCA_024362625.1 of Silurus asotus. Classification (NCBI taxonomy): domain Eukaryota; kingdom Metazoa; phylum Chordata; class Actinopteri; order Siluriformes; family Siluridae; genus Silurus; species Silurus asotus. Next base: position 5,877,205 of record MU596817.1, read on the forward strand.
ATATTGGTAGAAGAATGCTGAGGATGGAGCCACCAGGTAGGAGGAAAAGAGGAAGGCCAAGGAGGAGGTTCATGGATGTGTTGAGGGAAGACATGCAGGTAGTTGGTGTGAAAGGGGCAGATGTAGAGGACAGGGTGGTATGGAGATGATCCGCTGTGGCGCCCCTAATGGGAGCAGCCGAAAAAAGAAGAAGAAGACTTTAAAAGGTAGTGAAGTTAAACTAAAGGTATAATAAAAGTCTCCCCAAATGAAAATACTTATGTACAGTACAGATACATGAAAAAAGCTACTTAATTACAGTAACAAATTACATTTACTTCCTTACTGTCCATTACTGATCATTATGCCTGAAGTTGTGGACCTGCTTTCCTGTGATTGATAAAGTAATGCATCAGTGAATGTGCAAATCTGGTTGATTGGATCTAAAAAATGCTGCTTGTGGCTTTAATTATATTTAGGATATTGCTGTAAATCTATCAGAAGAAAAATCAAGTACCAGGAGACCAGAAAACGAGAGAATGTATAGAGGCATAAATAAAATGTATGTGCAAAAGGTAGAATAAACAAAAGATAGTGATATGAAATAATGTCCATCAGTGTTTTTTATGTCTCCACAATATCGGGTCTGGTCTAATAAATAAACACACAGCTTAAGTGCAAACATCTTTTTGAACAATATAGTCTTAACATGATCAGAGGGAAAATTAATTTACACAACAACTTGATAATATATTCCCAGTTTGTAATATGCAAGTCAGCATAACTATATTAATTTAAGTACAGCAAAAAAAAAGTGTAATCTAGTATTCAAGAAAAACAACAATATAATAAATTGAACTTAAATTGAAGTGAACTTCAGAACATCAGCATTGAACATCATTATTATTTAAACTTTCTTTTTTTTTTTTTTAGCTTCTCCCATTAGGGGTTGCCACAGCGGATCATCCATATTCGTGATTCGCATGTTCGATTTGGTATATCTTTTTACGCTGAATGCCCTTCCTAACGCAACCCTCCCAATTTATCCAGGCTTCGGACCGGCATTATTATCTTTTCTAATTTCCTTTAACTGCCAAAAAGGACATGTAATTTACTTACATCATGACAGCAAAGGTGGGAAGTAACTAAGTACAAATACTTTGCTACACTGTAAAAAATTACCAATAGAATCTACCCAAAAAATGTGAGGTAACAATTTGCATTTAATCTGTTTGGGTAAATATCACCCTATACTGTTCGTAAAGAGTACCTAAATAAATCAGCTATAACAAGGCAATTGAAATTAGGTAAAATCTTTTCATAATATTGAATAGATATGAATTACTTATTAAAAGTGAGTATTATTAACACCATTATATTTTTTCAATTTATTTAATAATTGCTGTTATTAATTAACCAATATGACTAACCATTATTGAATCAGGTAGGTAAACTTACTAATAACAATACAAGGTTATCAGACACAGTAGATCATGAATTTTTTAATAAACAGACAAAAATGAATAAACAACAAACAAATGATTCTTTGCATATTCAACAAGAACATATTTAAATAATTTTTTTTTCCTTCAAACAGCATTAAAAAAAAACTAATAAAAAAAATAGGCTAACATTGCTCAAATAGTGTGTCTACTTGTTCATTAATTAAACTTAGGATGCCTATTTGTCAAATAACAAACATCTATTTAAAATTTACCATTTATTGTATCCTGAGACACTAATAATTGACTAAATGTATTTTTTAATGTATACAATGAGATACATTTCAAAACATTTTGACATTAGCATCAACAACAACAACAACAAAAAAGGTAAGAAGCAGTCTATTCCATGAGTTCAATTTTGAGGCTGTGAACCTTCTTGAGACACTTGCCTCCATCTAGCTCCAAAAAAAGTTTTTTAAATACTTCAAAAGTATTCTTGAGCTCCTTGGGATATTCAAGGTTGAGGGCATAGATTAATCCCATCAACAACATGCATGCCTTGGTTTTGTATCCACACCCGATGATCACTTGGATGCCCTCTATCACAATAGATACGTCTACTGAATCGTCCTCAGCCATGGGATTATGGATTAAAAGCACCCTCATAGTTTGTTCTGCTTGGCCCTCCTCATCATTTTCATGTTTAACTGGCATAAATAAACAATAAACATTAATGCAAGCAATAAGTTAAGAGAAAATGTAATGCTTGAACCCAATAACATTTATGCATTTTAATGACCAGCATTATATCTACAAATACATTAGTGAAAAACAATAACTATTATTATATGATAATTATTCTTACTTGAGTCTCAGTGAATAAAGCTGGCCACCTCACTTTGAAGACACTGATAGCTGGGCAGAGAGTCACCACCTCCTCTCTTCGAATTGAAAAAGTATAGACAGACACATGCAGACTGGTATAAACATTTACATTTGCAACATTCCATTTAACATTTCAACATAACATTATAACAATTCTTAATTATTGACACATATATGGCATTGAACTAATCATAATTCATGGCTGCACATCTTAAAGTCAGTCATATTCATGTCACAACAGAAAAATGTGTGCAGTTGTGTCCATAGCCCCTTGTTGAAAAGCACTAATTTATATTAGTACAAACTACCTACCTAATTGTAGTACTAATTGTACTAATATAAATTAGGGCTTTTTCTGTTGTGACATGAATATGACTGACTTTGCACAATTGCTGAATTTAAAATTAAACTGCTATGACATTGTATAACTGACATTCACATCCCTATGTCTTTTTTATTTAACATTAAAATAACATTTGTTGTCTTGACGAACGTTATTTCCTACAGTACCATTAGCGCTTCAATAATGCGGAAAAAGCACATTTTTAACATTAGTACAAGAGAAAATGTGTTTTTAGCTAGCTTATTATGACCGATGTCCGAAGCTATACGTGAACTCCTAGTCTAACATAGATCAATGACCACAATCTTATGACAGATAAAACTAACTAAGTGCCCGTTTTCTTTAATTACATGATAAATATGCAGGCTAAAAAGTTATCTTACCGTCAGCACTGAAGCTTGACAATGTAGTCAACTTCCACAATCCAGCTCCCCCAACGAACATGTGCCCCCAAATAGCTCTTGCTCTAACAGACAGGCCAACATTTTTGGGTATATATTACAAAGTTTTTTTAGTTTGCAGTTATTAATATAAATAATTAGGTAGTGTGGGTTAATTTTACTTATTATTATATAATTAAACGTGCTGACTTACATATTAAGTAAATGGTACACTATTGGCAAGAGTAATATTTACCACCCACCAAAATCATTTTTTACAGTGTATTGTACTTAAGTAGATTTTTTGGTATCAGCACTTAACTTCAATATTTCTTTTGCAGACAACTATTTACATATTAAATCTTTTTAACCAATATCTATACTTACTATACTTACATTTTCAAACAAGACTCGTTACTTTAGTTTTAATCTATTTGGTGAAATGTCAATGTTTTTTCTTCTTTTTGCGTGCCGTTTTCAGCCCGTCAACCGATTTTCTGTCATTGCTTTTTCAATCTACCAATGGTGTACCATTTGTTGGCTCTCACACATCACTGACATAAAATAATTTACAAAGCTAACAACAAACATGCATTCTATGGCTTTGTCGGTGGTTGGAGAACGTGCGCTGTGGCTCAATCTATCCGGTCTCCCTGATAGTGAGAGACGTCGCATCGCAGGGGCACCGGTTGAACCTGGTCAAGCTCTTTTTGGCCCGTCTGTTGCGCTGATGCAACAACGTTTCGATGATAAAAAGAAGGAGGACGAGGCGTTCAAACTGTGTTTTCCTAGGAAACCGGCGCAGCAACAGACACCATCTGTGCGACCATCTAACGCTTCTGCTGCTGCTGGGAGACCACAGGCTCAGCAGAGCAGGCCACCTCCCCCCCTGCTAGGCCCTGGGGTAAGATGTCCTTCGTGTTATCGCCACAATTCAGATTGCTAGGGCCTCTTCCACGCGTTCTCTCTATGATTGCGCGGGGCGTGTGTTTGAGGCACGGTGCAGAAAACACTGGCTTGTTTCATATCTGTGCTCGGTCGCTGACATTCTGTGTTTTTTGGCGGGACCTTATCGATCGCGGCAGAACCTTTTCGACGATCAAGGTCTATTTAGCGGCTATCCCGGTCTTCGAGGGTGTAGTCCGGGATTGGGTTCTTGGGATATCTCCCTCAGGCTTCCATGTCAGTCATTTGCATGCGCTTTTGGTTCATTCCTCGTGCCTAAATTCTTTCCAGCCTTCACTGGGGAGGTGATTGTGCTCCCCGCCTTTTATCCTCCTCCTTTTTCCTTTGCGGAGGACCAGGGGTTGAATGCTTTGTGCCCTGTGCGTGCCTTACAGGTTTACTTGGACAGGACAAACTCTTTTCTAGGAGCACCAACTCTTCATCTCTTGGGCCCCGCTGAAAACACGGGAACCCCATCTCTAAGCACTGCCTTTCTCGTTGGGGGGCAGTGGCCTTCTCCTTAGCATATGAATCGAAAGGCTTGCAGCCTCCTGGCGGTCTTGGTATGGGCTCTTCGTAGCCACATGCTACTAGGCCTGCACTCCTTTCAACTCCGTCTACCCGGCCTAGTTATGTATATTTCAAGCATACAGTTCCCCTTTTTCTTGAGACCCAGGTTGGTCCATTCACATGTCTATAAACATGTTCTCTTTCCTACAGGCGGCCCGCTTGTTGGTCATCATCGGGGTTCTAACATGCATGTTGCCACGTGTCTTGTTTCTTTCCATGGCTGGGTTTTTATCCCGAGCAGTATATTGAGTCTACTGCTTTGTGACGTGCTGTGCACCACCTGTTTGGCCGTCCTCTGGCTTACGGAACCTCGCTGTGAGTGTATTGGGCAACCGGGGAGTTGTCTATATCTCCGATAGGTGGATCTCGAACACGAGATGGTGAAAGAAAACAATAGGTTACTTTCGTAACCCCGGTTCTCTGAAACATCAAGTGGAGAAATCCACCAAGTTTGCCCTGCTTGCTGCACGAGAAGCGAATATGCTCACGAGGAAAGGGAGCGCGTGCAGGTGCCTTATGCAGGTCCTGTCTGTCAAGCCAGACTTGGTGCAATTGGATGCTTCTGCAGAGGTCAGGTAAGGATGTCATTCCAATAGGTGGATCTCTCCTCTCGATGTTTCAGAGAACCGGGGTTAGGAAAGTAACCTATTGTTTTTCACTATGGGGACATATCTTTATAAGTAAAATTTTACTGTATTATTTGTGTTGCCTTCAAAAATTGCTCATGAGAGATTTTATATTTATTGTCCCCCCCTACTGTTAAATGAAATTTACGCCCATGCGAATCTGTAAAGGGACTACATTTTTATGTATACACTCATAATAACAACAAAACACTGTGCAAAACAAAGAAAAAAGGTGGGGGCGCTCTCTGCCACCTCTGTCATCTCTATTTACAGGCAGAAAAATTTTACAACCTGAGTGAATACTTGCCTCTCAGATATAAATAGATAGTGAAATGTCTACTTTTACTAATTCACATCGAAAACAAATATTCTATGAATATGTAATCCATATGAAAGTTAAAAGAGGTACAGTTTCTCCAGTATAACCTTATTAACGGTTTGGTTTCCTGATGATTTACGTCATTTAAAACACCTTAATTACTTTAAAACACTTACAAGAATAGTGTGTCTTCATGGTCCATGTTAAATATGTTTTCACTAATAATAAACATACTTGTTTATGCATATGTATGTGTTCATTTGTCCATGCCCATGTTGATTAGAATATTAAAAACGATAAAAAAAGGTTCATTAAGTTGGGATAAATTGTGAGTTAACAATCATGTGCTTTATCACGATTAGAGTTTACAGCCCTAATTTTAATACTACAGGGAGTGCAGAATTATTAGGCAAGTTGTATTTTTGAGGATTAATTTTATTTGAGGATTTAATTTGAACAACAACCATGTTCTCAATGAACACAAAAAACTCATTAATATCAAAGCTGAATATTTTTGGAAGTAGTTTTTAGTTTGAGCTATTTTAGGGGGATATCTGTGTGTGCAGGTGACTATTACTGTGCATAATTATTAGGCAACTTAACAAAAAACAAATTTATACCCATTTCAATTATTTATTTTTACCAGTGAAACCAATATAACATCTCAACATTCACAAATATACATTTCTGACATTCAAAAACCAAACAAAAACAAATCAGTGACCAATATAGCCACCTTTCTTTGCAAGGACACTCAAAAGCCTGCCATCCATGGATTCTGTCAGTGTTTTGATCTGTTCACCATCAACATTGCGTGCAGCAGCAACCACAGCCTCCCAGACACTGTTCAGAGAGGTGTACTGTTTTCCCTCCTTGTAAATCGCACATTTGATGATGGACCACAGGTTCTCAATGGGGTTCAGATCAGGTGAACAAGGAGGCCATATCATTAGATTTTCTTCTTTTATACCCTTTCTTGCCAGCCACGCTGTGGAGTACTTGGACGTGTGTGATGGAGCATTGTCCTGCATGAAAATCATGTTTTTCTTGAAGGATGCAGACTTCTTCCTGTACCACTGCTTGAAAAATGGTGTCTTCCAGAAACTGGCAGTAGGACTGGGAGTTCAGCTTGACTCCATCCTCAACCCAAAAAGGCCCCACAAGCTCATCTTTGATGATACCAGCCCAAACCAGTACTCCACCTCCACCTTGCTGGCGTCTGAGTCGGACTGGAGCTCTCTGCCCTTTACCAATCCAGCCACGGGCCCATCCATCTGGCCCATCAAGACTCACTCTCATTTCATCAGTCCATAAAACCTTAGAAAAATCAGTCTTGAGATATTTCTTGGCCCAGTCTTGACATTTCAGCTTGTGTGTCTTGTTCAGTGGTGGTCGACTTTCTGCCTTTCTTACCTTGGCCATGTCTCTGAGTATTGCACACCTTGTGCTTTTGGGCACTCCAGTGATGTTGCAGCTCTGAAATATGGCCAAACTGGTGGCAAGTGGCATCTTGGCAGCTGCACGCTTGACTTTTCTCAGTTCACGGGCAGTTATTTTGCACCTTGGTTTTTCCACACGCTTCTTGCGACCCTGTTGACTATTTTGAATGAAACGCTTGATTGTTCGATGATCACGCTTCAGAAGCTTGGCTATTTTAAGACTGCTGCATCCCTCTGCAATATATCTCACTATTTTTGACTTTTCTGAGCCTGTCAAGTCCTTCTTTTGACCCATTTTGCCAAAGGAAAGGAAGTTGCCTAATAATTATGCACACCTGATATAGGGTGTTGATGTCATTAGACCACACCCCTTCTCATTACAGAGATGCACATCACCTAATATGCTTAATTGGTAGTAGGCTTTCCAGCCTATACAGCTTGGAGTAAGACAACATGCATAACGAGGATGATGTGGTCAAAATACTCATTTGCCTAATAATTCTGCACTCCCTGTATATGAAGTTGAATTACCAGTGTGACAATAAAACAGGTAGTAGTAATTTCTACCTTTTACTTACATACATGTCAGAACACAAACACTTTTACACTCCTACCATCAGGAAAACGGTTCCGAAGCATTCGGGCCGCAACAACAAAACTGTGCAACAGTTTCTTTCCACAAGCCATCAGGTTACTCAACACACAGAACTAAAAGAGAACTCGCACACACTCATTTACTCAAACACACACACACACTCACTCAAATGTGTGTTACTGAACTGTACAACCTGGACTAAAAACAATCATCACTCATCTCAATCCACTCCACCACCACTTATCTATTTATTATTATTTATACTCGCACCTTTGTATTACAGTAGAATGTTTACATGCTGTCTTTGCACCCTTGTATTCAGTATAATGTTTACATGCTCTCTTTGCACCTCCTTGCTGCTGTTTTTGTGCACTACATTTTTCTGTTCTGTTTGTATTCTCTCCTGAGTATAGTTTTTACATTTCTCCTTACACAGTACTGTATAATCATGTATACAGCAGGTTTACTAGTCAGCATTATACTTGGTCTTTTGTCTTGTCTTGTGTTGTCTGTCTGCACTGTTTGTCTGCACTGTTTGCACCAGGTTGCACTCGATGCACTTTATGTTTGTGTTGTAGCTCTATGCTGTTGTTGTTTTGTTGTTTAGTGTAGCACCAGGGTTCCGGAGGAACGTTGTTTCGTTTTTACTGTGTACTGTGTACCACTGTGTATAGCAAAAATGACAATAAAAGCCTCTTGACTTGACTTGAAACGTTGCTCTAGATAAGGGCGTCTGCCAAATGATGCAAATGTAAATGTAAATGTTAACTTTTGTCTTTTGTTTAACTTGAGCAAAGTACTTAAACTTTTTCCATTTAAAACATAAGTATCTGTACTTCTACTTAAGTGAAATTTGTTTGCACTTTTGCATTATACCTGGCTGAAATCCATGTATACAAAGAAAAGATACAAAAAACATTCCAGATGTAATTTTGTAATTTTTTTTAAGTGAGTATTTTCTTGAGTGTTTGTTTGTTTGTTTGTTTGTTTGATGTGTTTTATAGACCATTTTACCACAATGACAGAAATTTAATTTAATGTATTTTTATTGATATACTGCAAAATGTGTGATTGTGTGTGTGTGTGTGTGTGTGTGTGTGTGTGTGTGTGTGTGTGTGTGTGTGTGTTTAAGAGGCTAAAACACCAGTAGTGTGCATAATGGAGCTCTCATGCAACTGTAAATAATTAAAGAGGAAGGATGGGGTAAAGTATGGAGCTGTGTTCTCATGCATTAATCTCCTGACTAATGACAGAATGCATTGCAAGGGGTAGGGGAGGGGTTAATGGAGGAGGGTGGGGGAGGGGTTAATGGAGGAGGGTGGGGGCATTTTACTCACTAGAGACCACACACAGCATCACAGACATAATATAAATAGATAGTGAAAAACCGGAAAATCGTAAAAGGAGAATGTCCACCATCAGTTTAATTGCACTTGGGACATGCAGCAGGACAATGATCTGAAACACACCAGCAAATCCACTTCTGAGTGGCTCAAAAACCAAAATAATTTTTTTTAGGAGTGGCCTCGTCAAGTCTGGATTAAATCCAATTCAGTTGCTGTGTCATGACCTTAAACAGGCCCTTTGTTCTCAATAACCCTTCAGTGTAACTGAATTTAAACAATTCTGTAAAAAAGAAGGCCAAAATTCCTCCCACAGTGATGTGAAAGAGTTATTGTATACGTGTGGCAAATATGCAAAAAATAAAAAAACAGAAGGAAGCAAATACTTTTTCACAGCTCTATAAGCTGTCGTGCACAGGCTCACCCTAAATGGATAGCCTAAATGTAGTTTTTGGTAAATCTTCTAATCTCACTTATCAACATGGTATTTCAGATTGCAGACCTTCCTCTTAAAGAATGCTTTATTTTTAGGGTAACACTTTACAATAACAGTACATAAATAAGCATAAATCTACTGATTGCATGTGTTTCTTCATTATGAACTAATGATGAGTTAAGGCATATAGTAATCAAGAACTAAACTTAACTACACCATGAGTCAAATGGATTCATGTGTGAACAACATAGGTGGCAAAAGTACACACAGATACTCATGTTTTAAAATACTCTAGTAAAAGTTGAAGTACTGACTATACTTTTTTACTCAAGTTAAAGTAAAAAGTTTGGGTTATGACATGTACCTAAGTAAAAATAAGTCATTACTACTACCTGTTTTAGTGTCATGCTGGTAACTGGACTTCATATTAATAATATGGCTGTCAATCAATTAAAATATTTAAAACCCAATTAAGCTGTTGTTAAGAAGTTAAATGATTGTCATTTAACAATTAACGAATTAACTAATTAATTCATTAACTTATTTGCAACTTAATCGCAAATTTTAATCTGTTCTAAATGTACGTTGAATTAATACTTTGTTTTTTTACTCTAATCAACATGGGCATGAACAAAAATGAATCCTTTATGCAAATGTATGGTTATTATTAGTGAAGGCATACTCAACATAGAGCATGAAGTCAAAATATTCTTGTAAATGTTTCAAAGTGGTTCTGGTATTTTAAATGATGTAAATTATCAGGACACCATAAGAAACCTTTGCTGTTTCCACACGGACGGTTAATGAGATGATACTGGAGAAACTGTACTTCTTCTAAATTATTTACCAATTACATAATCAGAGAATATTTGTTTTCGATGTGATGTTTTATTTAAAAGCATTATTTTGTTTGTGAGGCGAGTATTTACTGAGATTCAGGTTGTTAAGGTTGTTGCTGAGATCCAAGTTATTGTTATGTGGCTGTTATAACAATAACTTGGATCTCAGCAACAACCTGAACAACCTGAATCACACTCATAAAACCAACAAAACGCTGTGCTTTTGTAAAATAAAAAACGAGAAAGGGGGTGCTTTCTGCTATCTCTGTCATCTCTCTTCACATACACAAATAAGATTTTATATATATATATATATATA
>MU596817.1:5897766-5929485 GCA_024362625.1 Silurus asotus
TGTGTAATGTCTGTGAGCTGATAGCAGAGCAGAGAGAGGTGGGGCTGAAGCTGCTTGCTGTAGAAGCAGAGAGGGGGGGATTGCAGCAGGGGGGACTGGATGGGGCAGGGGAGGGTAGCTGATCAAATCTGTTAAAAAATAGATTGAGATCATTCACCCATTTCTGATCACCCACAGCCTGAGAGCTCGGCTCCTTGTGACCAGTGATGGTTTTGAGCCCCTTCCATACACCGCTGACATTGTTCTGCTGCAGCTGATCCTCCATCTTCCTCCTGTAGCATGCTTTTCCTTCCCTGATCTTCTTTCTCAGTTCTCTCTGGACAGTTTTCAGCTCTTCCTTGTTTCCTGATTTAAATACCCTCTTCTTTTCTTTAAGGAGAGTCTTTATATCAGGGTTAATCCACGGTTTGTTGTTGGGAAAACACCGTACAGTCCTGGTGGGTACAGTATTCTCCACACAGAAGTTAATGTAGTCCGTAATACAGTCTGTTTGACTGTCAATATCCTCCCCATGTGGACTGCACAATTCCTCCCACATGGTTGTTTCAAAACAGTCTTTCAGAGCCTCATCGGTCTCATCAGACCATGTCGTCACTGTGCGGGAGGTAGCTGGTTGCCTGCATACAAGGGGTTTGTACACAGGTAGAAGATGAACCAGGTTGTGATCCGATCTTCCCAGGGGGGGGAGAGGTGATGAAGCATAGGCCTCCTTTGAGTTTGCATAAAATAAGTCCAGTGTTTTATTGTCTCTGGTGTGGCATGAAACATACTGGGTGAATGTGGGCAGAGTGGAGGATGGAGGGGCATGATTAAAATCTCCAGAGATAATGAGAAGGGCATTTGGGCTCTCTGTTAACAGTCTGTTAACAACAAAATGCAGGACATCGCATGCCAAATTCACCGTCAGCTGAGAGGGGAATATACGCAGCTATTGCGATAACATGCGAGAATTCCCTCGGCAGATAGTACGGCCTCATGCTAGCGGCTAACAGCTGAATTTCCCTACAGAATTCCCTCGGCAGATAGTATGGCCTCATGCTAGCGGCTAAAAGCTCAATGTCCTTACAGCAGATCTGCTCTTTAATAGTGATGTGACCAGATTTACACCATCTATTATTCACAAACACTGCCAGTCCTCCTCCCTTTCTCTTACCACTCTCCATCGTTTTGTCCGCGCGCAGTAAATCAAATCCATCCAGAGCCACGGTCGTGTCCGGTGTTAGCTTGGTTAGCCGTGACTCCGTGAACAGCATGATGCTACACTCCCGGAATTCCCTCTGATGCCGGGTAAGAGCCGCTAGCTCGTCCATCTTGTTGGGTAAAGATCTTACATTTCCTATAACGATGGACGGGAGAGTTGGTCTGTAACGTCTTCTTTTATTCCGACACAAAGCTCCAGCACGGTTCCCCCGTCTTCTCCTTCTTAGCTCGCGGGGAATATCCGTTTTTTCTCCTAGTAGCATCGGCATGTTGCGGAATGCTAACAGCTGATCCCTGGTGTAAACAATAGGACCGTGGCTATGTACAGAGTTTCCAGACACGACTGTGAACAAAGTCCAGAGAAGCAGGAAAAGTAGAGCAAACTCGATGGCTTTGTTTATGTCCATTGTGCAGTTTCCAATCTTACGCGCATACACTTAAAAAGAAAAAAAACACAAAGTGCCGGAACACTATAAAATAAATAAAAAAAAACACAAACTTTATGGGAGCTGCTGCAACAGGCTGCCACTTGGGCGGCGCCTTACTATGCCTTCTATGCCTATTTGTAGAGTATGTGCTGGATATTGCCCTTCAAAGGGAATTAAAACAGTTTGTACGTCGAAACCCTAGGGCTACTTTACTTGATGTTAGAGGGGAAGCTATTAGATGGGAACAGGAGGGCATGATGAGGGGTTCTAGGGACTGTAGCTTGTCAACTTCTACCCATGGGCTGCAGTATTTACATTTTCATTTGCGGCATTTGGCAGACGCCCTTATCCAGAGCGACTTGGAACTGAGCAGGGGAGGGTTTTAGGGCTTTTGCTCAAGGGCCCAGCAGTGGCAGCTTGGTGGTGGTGGGAATTGAACCTGTGATCTTCTGATCCAAAGCCCAATGCCTTAACCACTGAGCTACCACGTCCCCAGTAAGGGGTTTGTGGGTCTACAATGTCTACAGGTTCTGAATTAGCTGAGCTTAAAGAGATGCTTAAAAAGCAGCAAGAACAGCTTGATCAGTTAACACGTAATGTGTCTTCACTTCAAGATGCCCCAAGACGTTTCCCTCCTGTTACAAATGCCGCTAATCGGGGTGCAGTTATTTGTAGGAAGTGCCAACAGCCTGGCCATTTCGCCCGTGAGTGTAGTTCTTGGTCAAGGGTTGATCGATCTCCGTCACATCCTCCTCAGTTAGTGGCGCAAAGGTCCCAACCCTCTGTTCCGTTTCAGGAAAACTAGAACCTTCTGTGCTATGGAGCCACAGTTTAGAAGGCTATGTGTTTGGCTCAGATGTTGTTTTCCCCGATGTACAAAATATGGCCCATTTATTATCTCCATGCCCCCATGTGACTGTTAGTTTGGGTGAAGTGTTAGTTCCCTGTTTGTTAGACACAGGTTCAATAGTGTCAACTGTGACTAAAAGCTTTTTTTTAAGCACTTTGAGCCTTGGGGTAGGGACAAACTTCACTCTTGTTATTGGTTACAGCTTAAGGCTGCCAATGGCTTAGATATTCCATACATAGGCTATTTAGAGCTGGATGTTGAAGTCTTGGGTAAAGTGATTCCTAAACGTGACGTGCTCATAGTTAAAGACCCTCCAGGTGTTACTCAGATCTCCGCTGTTCTGGGCATGAATGTTATTTGGGAATGTTATAACGAATTGTTTGGACAATATGGGTCAGCCCTTTTTGAAGCAGCTTTAGTGCAGAATGCCTCTAGTTTGTGGCAACAAGCCTTACAGAAATGCCATCAAGTCCAGGCAAAGGCCCCTTTAGACTCTTCAGCCCGGGTTCTGGTTCAAGGATGTAAGTGTATTCATGTACCAGGTGGCACCATGAAGTTTATTCTAAATATTCTTCTGTGTTTTCAGAACACGATGGTGATTTAGGTTGTACCACTTTGATTACAAATGATATTCCTTTGACTGATGAGGTTCCCATTAGGCAGCGGTATAGACGCATTCCTCCCCCCAGAATATGAGGCAGTCAATGCTCATATTAATCAGTTACTGGAAACCCATATAATAAGGGAAAGGAGTAGCCCCTATGCTTCTCCTATCATCCTGGTAAAGAAAAAGGATGGTAGCCTTGGAATGTGTGTTGATTTTCGTCAATTGGACAGTAAGACAAGAAAAGATTTATTTGCATTACCAAGAATCAAGGAATCTTCGGATGCTCTTTCCGGTGCCAGGTGGTTTACTGCGATGGACCCTGCAAGCGGTTACAATCAGGTCCCAGTGGCCAAGAAGGATAAGATGAAAACTGCCTTCTGTACACCTCTTGGGCTATATGAATAGAACAGGATGGCCTTTGGCCTGTGTAATTCACCTAGCACATTTCAGAGAGTGATGGAACGCATGTTTGGTTCTCAACATTTTCAATCACTGTTACTCTATCTGGATGATGTTATAGTGTTCTCTTCCACAGTGTCTGAGCATTTGCAACGACTAGAGGTGGTCCTGAAGCGTTTACAACAAGAATGCTTAAAGGCCAAACTGGAGAAGTGTTCGTTCTTCCGGCCCGAGGTGGGTTACTTGGGGCACTTGATTTCTGACCAGGGGGTGACGACTGACCCTAAGAAAATCGAGGCAGTTGCTAATTGGCAGCCTCCTTCAGCATGTCTCAGAACTTCGGTCCTTTTTGGGTTTTGCTAGTTATTACAGAAGGTTTGTGGAGGGTTTTGCTAAGCTGGCTGCCCCACTTCATCGTCTAGTAGCTGACTGGGGCCAAGAGAAAGAATACAGCCTGGTCTTGCAAGGAGGCTTGGACAGAGGAGTGTCAACAAAGTTTTGATACTTTGAAGCAGCGTTTGGTGAGTGCCCCTCTTTTGGCCTATGCAGACTTCTCATTGCCATTCATTTTAGAAGTGGATGCAAGTTACAGCGGATTGGAAGCAGTCCTGTCTCATCAACAGGGAGGCAGAGTTCGAGCAGTTGCGTATGCGAGTCGAGGATTAAGACCCTCAGAGAGGAATATGTCCAATTATAGTTCCATGAAGCTGGAATTCTTGGCCCTGAAATTTCAGGATTTGTTGAAGCCCCTACAGGTCCAGGTTCCAAGATGGTGCCGCTATGTTTGGCCTGCCACTTGCTCCTCTGTTTTTTCATGTTTATTTTTGCTACCGTCTCGTCTTTATTGTGTAAGATCGCACCACGCTGCCGGAACTGCGTTTTACAACTAATCGCCTCTTAAACACCCAGTCAATTAGACTACCAGCGCCACTGTTGACATTAATTGGCTCCGATGGCTCCGGCCGGTTGGCTCCAACACTGGTGTTCCATTCCAGTGCCCTCGACGTGTTGAAACATCCACCCGGGGTTGTGTCCATGAAAACCTCCATCCAATTCCTCGTGTGACATCGTCGCCTGCCAATTCGTCCACGCTCCGCATGGCACTTTGTAACACCAGATCACTCAACAACAAAGCATTTGTCCTCAATGATGTCATCTCCTCTCACAATCTGGATCTGTTTTTCCTCACCGAAACCTGGCTTCCTCCAGATGATGTCAGTGCCTTTTCGGAAATCCTCCCCTCTGGTTACCTTTACCTAAACACACCCTTTGGCAAACGGGTAGGGGCGGGGGGATAGCCACTATACACAGACAGTCCTTGAAGTGCCACCAGCTGTCCACTAGAGGGTTTTCCAGCTTTGAGGTACAAGTATTTGTGCTCACACTACCCTGTCCGATCCTATGTGCAGTAATTTACCGGCCGCCCAAATAAAACAAGGGTTTTTTAATTGAGTTCTCAGAGCTTCTGTCAGAGTTTCCTGCAAAGTTTGACAATGTTCTAATTTGTGGTGACTTTAACATTCATGTTTGCTGCCCCTCTGATAAACCTGCTAATGATTTTAAGGCACTTTTAAACTCATTAGATCTGGCCAGTCCATTTCCTGTCCCACCCATAGGTTAGGTCACACTCTTGACCTTATTATCTCTCGTGGGGTGATTGTGTCAGATTGTGAGGTCAAGGATTTTCCCATCTCTGACCATTCTCTTATACGGTTTGACATTTGTGCTGTTTTGCCTGCACCAACATCTACTGCCCCTCATCGTCGTCGCATTATTACCTCATCTACAATTGATGATTTTGTCGCTCCCTTCTCTGTTTCTGATCTCGCCTCTACTACTGAATTGACATCGTCCTTTGTCTGGACCATTACCTCGCCTTCTTCCAGACCATCTGCTCCCAGATTTTGGACTCTGTTGCGCCAATGGTCCAATGGACCCCTGGCTTAATGATACAACTCGGGCCCTCAGGCGCCGGTGTAGACAGGCTGAGCGAAGATAGAAGAAGGATAGGCTGCAGGTGTCGCTGGAGATGTTTAGAGTCTTGCCACCTACCAGAGTGCACTAAAGGAAGCTAAAGGACAGTACCTCTCTGCTCTCATCAACAACAATAGCCACCGCCCTGGAATTTTATTCAGCACTATCAATTCTGTCATAAATCCGGTGTCTGTCGTCTTGAATGATGTTTCTGAAAACAAATGCAATGCATTCAGACAACATTTTTTGGACAAGGTTCTGTCTGTTAGGCAAAGCCCACCACCTGCCCTCTAGACGCTGTTCCTGCTAGGATTTTGAAGGAGGCTGTTGACATCATAGGTCCCATTCTTGTCTCCTTCATAAACAGCTGCTTTAGCGTGGGTACGGTTCCTGCTGCTTTCAAACATGCTATTGTTAGACTGCTGTTTAAGAAACCCAACCTTGATCCCTCCATACTATCTAACTACCGCCCTATATTTAACCTGTCATTTTTGTCTAAGTTAATGGAGAAGCTTGTTTTCACCCAGCTTCAGTCTCACCTTCAACTGCACGGCATTGGTGATGCATTTCAGTCCGGTTTCAGGTCGAGACATAGCACTGAATCAGCATTATTTAGGATCCATAATGACATTCTTGGAGCCTTGGATGGTAAAAGCTCTGTGGTTTTGGTGTTACTGGACCTTACCGCTGCATTTGACACCGTGGATTACGCCATCCTCATCTCTCGTCTTCAACATGTTGTTGGTCTGCAGGGTGCAGTACTAAATTGGTTCTCTTCATACCTCACTAACAGAACTTTTTCAGTAATGCTGGATGATCATTCTTCCTCGGTTGCTCCTCTGTCATCTGGTGTACCCCAAGGATCTATTCTTGGTCCTATTCTGTTCTCACTCTACATGCTGCCACTTGGTCAACTCATCTCCAATCATAATGTTCAATTTCATTTCTTTGCTGACGACCCCCAGATCTATTTTCCTGTGATTCAGAGTATTCGTTCTGCATTGGACCCTCTCCATAGATGCCTTCAGGATGTTAAACAGTGGCTTTTCCAGAACTTCCTTCATCTAAATGAAGACTGAGTACATCCTGTTTAGCTCGGACTTACCCAGCAGTTCTCTGAGTTTTGGTCCTCTTACACCTCAGTTTGCACCTACCGTGCGTAACCTGGTTGTTATTTTTGACCAAAGTATGCACTTCGATAAGCAGATCAGTGCAGTAGTGAAGGCGAGCTTTTATCAGCTAAGGCTCCTCAGCAAGGTCAAATCATTCTTATCCAAAGCTAACCTTGAAAAAGCTATACATGCCTTTATCAGCTCGAGGATTGACTATTGTAATGCCCTTTACACTGGACTTAACCAATCACTTTTAAATCGGCTCCAAATGGTACAAAACGCGGCAACTCGTCTTCTCACCAACACCTCCAAGTGCTCCCACATCACCCCTGTCCTCCGCTTGCTTCATTGGCTTCTGGTGCGGTTTAGGGTGGAGTATAAGATCCTGCTGTTTGTGTTTAAGGCAATCAATGATCTGGCCCCGCCATACCTCGCCGAATTATTAAAGGTCTACCAACCAGCCAGAACTCTCCGTTCCTCAGGACTTACCTCTCTGGTTGTTCCAAAATGCAAGTATAAAAAGTTTGGAGGCCGGTCATTTGCTGTCCATGGACCAGCGCTGTGGAACGCACTTCCAGCACACATACGATGCGTCACTGAGCTGAGTATTTTTAAATCGCAGTTGAAAACTCATTTATTCAGACAAGCTTTTAACACGTAGCCCTGAATTAACTGCTATTTTATGTTCATTGTGCCTTATTTTTTGTTTTTTATATTCTTAAATATTTATTTATTTATTTTTTATTATTTTTTATTTTTTTATATATATATTACTTTTCAATCAATCAATCAAACTTTATTTATAAAGCGCATTACAACCACCAACAGAAGCACAAGGCGCTTTCCAGTAAAGCAAAAAATAAAATTCTAAAAATAAAATAAAAATGTAATTAAAAGTAATTGTATTATTTATTTAAATACGGAGTTTAATGAATGAGACAAACACAACATAAAACTAACTACACAAACAAACAAAAAGAAATAAAGAAAATGTAATTGAAAATTAAAATAAACAAAAAGTTAAACATAGGAAAAGGAGCACTCCAAAAAATGATCTATCACTTTTGTAAGTTTTATTAAACTCAACCTTACACTAACAGTACAAAAAGAATGCAAGTAACTACATTACGGTAGGTTTACTGTGTTATTTGTACTGAAATCTAGCAATTGTCCGGCTTTACTTAACAAATGTTTGATTGTTTAACTTAACATTGTTGAGCATGAGGCTTTAATATACATGTTGAGTACATTGTTGAGCATTGCTCATACTAACATTGTTAAGCATGAGGCTTTTAATGTTTTATTATCTTTACCATTTCTTCAATAGTTATGTGTTAAAACATGGTAATTAATTTACCATTATGTAAAATTGTGCTTTAGTTATTTGTCAATACAGAGTAAGTCTAAATTCACATTCGATAAATAACGATAAAATTCGATAAAATTGTGCTTTATTTATTTGTCAATACAGAGTATGTCTAAATTCACATTTGATAAATAACCCTGAATGTATTTTTAGAACACCATCTTGACTCTTGTGTCTCTTGTAATCTGTAGATTGCTGTCGAGTTTACTTGAATCACCACTATCCCACTAATTCAGACCTTTATTTCCAAACTGGATTGTTACACAAGCAAGTTGACCAGTATTTTTTAAAGAAAAGGAGGAGTTACAGGACTTAAAATCTTAAATTCAATTCAATTCAATTCATTATTATTTGTATAGCGCTTTTAACCATGAACATTGTCTCAAAACAGATAATTTGGTGATTAAAAGTGAATATGTTCTTGATAAGTAAGTTTGTCCCTGATGAGAAAGCAGGTGGCGACTGTGGCAAGGAAAAACTCCCAGAGATGGCATAAGGAAGAAACCTTGAGAGGAACCAGACTCAGGAGGGAACCCATACTCATCTGGGTTGCACCGAATGTCCATTTATAGCAGATATACATTGTTAAATGTTACGGGGTACAGTGATGGTGATCAGAAGCGAAATGTAGTCCTGAGTCAATGTAGCAGTCTGTTGACATTAACTACAGTCCAATCCATCCTCAAAGCTCCCGTTCTTACTCTGGAATTTCATGGAACAACCTAAGGCGTTGATTAAAAACCGTCTCAAACTGCACAGCGTGACCTCCAATTGAAGAGAACACCATCGGGGGGTAGACTGTTAAGTGCTGTTAAGTGCTTTATACATCAGTAGCAGTATTTTATAATCGATGCAGAATTTGATTGGAAGCAAGTTTAGACTAATTAAAACAACTGTGATGTGGCCATATTTTCTAGATCTAGTGAGGACTCTTGCTGCTGCATTCTTAACTAACTGAAGCGTATTTATGCACTTAATCGAACACCCAGACAGTAAAGCGTTACAGTAGTCTAATCTAGATGTAACAAAAGCATTAACTAGTTTTTCTACATCCTGTAACATCATATTTTTAATTTTAGCAATATTTTTAAGGTAAAAGAAGGCGATCCTGGTAATATTATTTACATGAGCTTTAAAGAAAAGACTAGGGTCAATAATCGCACCAAGGTATTTGACTGCTGTACAAGCTGAAACAGGAACACCATCCAGAGATGCTACGTAATTGGAAAGTTTGCTTCTACATGCATGTGGTCCTAGTAAAAGTACTTCCGTCTTAACTGAGTTAAGCAGAAGAAAGTTAACAAGGATCCACTGTCTAATGTCTTTACACACTCCTCAACGTTGTTAAGCTGATCTTTTTCATCTGGCTTTGCTGAGATATACAGCTGTGTATCATCAGCATAGCAATGGAAGCGAGTACCATGTTTATGTATAATTTTACCCAGTTGGAGCATATATAAAGAGAAAAACTAATCCTTGTGGAAAACACCAAACTTTACCTCAGAGAGTGTGGAGAGCTCACCATTTATATCAACAAACTGATAGCGATCAGTCAAATAAGACCTGAGCCAAGAGAGAGCTGTTCCCTTTATTTCAACAACGTTCTCAATTCTAGCAAGCAGTATAGTATGATAAATGGTTTCAAAAGCTGCACTAAGTTGAAGCAAAACAAGTAAAGAGACAAAAACCTGATCAGAGGCCAATAGCAGGTCATTTACCACCTTAACTAGCGCCGTCTCTGATCTATGATGAGGCCTAAATCCTGATTGATACATTTCAAAAATTTTATTCCTAAGTACATGTGAGCATAACTGCTGTGCTACAACCTTTTCTAAAATTTGCGATATAAAGGTTTTCTTAGGTTTAATATTGGCCTGTGGTTGGATATAGGTCAAAGTCAGGTTTCTGATTAGGGGGTTCATAACTGCCAGTTTGAAAGATTTAGTTACATAGCCAGTGCTAATGGAAGAGTTTATTATTTTTTAAAACAGGTTTAATAACCTCTGGAATTATCTGTTTGAGGAAACTTATTTCCTGTTCATTTTGCTACTGTGCTAAATAAAAATCTAGGATTATGCTTGTTATTTTCTATGAGGGTGGAGAAATATGCTAATCTAGCAGCACAAATAATTTAGGAGGCTCTTCTTCCATGCTATTTGAAATACTGTTAATTTTGTTTGACACCATTTACGTTCTAATTTCCGAGTGGTCGGTTTTAAGGTGAGCTGATCATTTTGGTCCTAAGGGGAGCTACATCATCTAGAGCAGGGGTCCCCAAACTATGGCCCCCTCATCCGGCCCGTGGAGACCTTTTTGTCTACGGAAAAAAATTACGTGTATCCTGCCAAGATCAGTCGCCGCTTACGTGGACGTTATGTTTTTACCTAAATAAAACAGAGGCGCGCAGTAGTGCGTTGCCGTAATTTCTGGACTATTAAGCGCACCCAAAAATCAGCCGCACCCACTGAAATTGACAAAGATTTTAATTTTGAACATAAATATGCCACACCTGTCTATAAGCCGCAGGTGCCTACATTGAAACTAATGAACTTTACACAGGCTAATGAAAAGACAGGGCCTGTTACATCGCTTGTATCTAAACAGTAGCCTACCAAGAAAGTCATTGTTCACTGTCTTCCTCCTTCCTTTCTCAACAATTTTTCTCGGGAGTTTTTCTTTTGGCATCGGCGTAGGTTTAAAAATCACCATCGGTGAATCTTTTCTCCTGATGCCATGCAGCTCAGAACACAGGTGAAGTGTGTTTTTTCATGCCTGGTTGTTTTCATCGTGACAAATGATTCGCATTTCCTGTTGACAGTCCAAATGAGCAGCAGGTCAAATGTCAGAGAAACCTTATTGATATTTATCATGTGGTGCGGGCCGATTCAGTGGGAGTGCATCTGATTTAATATAAAGAATTTTATTGGTTTACCTGAAACCGTTCGGCAATTTCATTGGTCTAATCATTATTTCAGAAGAATGAAATATGTGAAGAACAATTTGAGAACAAACTTGTCCAATGATCTCAGGTCACTGTTGATGTTAGGGACATCAAATCTAAAGCCAGAAATGTCTGCTATTCTGTCATTCAGGAAACAATTTCCAATTTCAACATTCCCACTAATACAGGTGTTCATGTGTAGTGTATCAATGTGTTGTTTAATAATAACTGAACAAAATAATATTACATAAATAATAATAAAAAAAACTTCCATGTTTTGATTAATTTTTATTTGGACCCCAAGTGTGTAGTCGGCCCCTGAACTGCTGTTTGATAGTTAATGCGGCCCTCGGGTTAAAAAGTTTGGAGACCTCTGGTGTAAAGAACTTAAAATGTTTTACATTTGTGTTTAGTCTTTAGTGTGACGCCTATATTATTATAAATAGTTGCGACTCCGCCTCCTCTGCCATTAATTAACATTAACATTAACATTAACATTAAATTAAATAGGACTGAACCCACAGCCAACACCTCTGATCTAAAGATAGGATTGTTGAATATTAGATATCTCACGTCAAAAGCACTTACTGTAAAATAAATTATTACCGACCAGGAGTTTAAAATAATGTGTTTGACAGAAACGTGGATTAAACCAAATGAATATGTAGCATTAAATGAAGCAAGTCCTCCTGGGTATAGTTACATACACCAACCCCATCTATTTAGATGGGGTTGGTGTATGTAACTATACCCAGGAGGAAAGGTTCACTTCAGTGATAAAAGCAAGTTAAATTTATTTGGGTCCGATGGGAAACATTATGTTCAGCGACTAACTGGAGAAAGACTGAACCCAAAGTGCATAAAGTAGTCAGTGAAAAGTGGAGGAGAAAGTGTCATGGTTTGGGGCATGTATTCTGCAGCAGGAGTTGGGCCTCTTATACAACTACATGGCAGAGTGAATGCAAATGTTTATGAGAACCTTCTTCAACAACATATGGGTCCTTCCATGCATTCATCACCCCGCAGTGTTCATGCAGGACAACGCTCCATGTCACACAGCAAAACGGGTAAAGCAGTTCCTTGAAAGTGAAAACATTGAAATAATGACATGGCCTGCCCAGAGTCCTGATCTCAACACAATAGAGAACCTCTGGAAAATCCTTGGTGACAAAGTTATGGCCAAGAAACCCACTACAGTCACCGAACTGTGGGGGAGACTGGAAGAAATGTGGACCAAAATCACACACCAGAGCAGTGTGAGAGACTAGTGCTGTCCTGTGGCTGCAGATGTGCTGAAGTCATTCAGAGCAGAGGCCTGTACACTTCCTACTAATTGCTGACTGTTGTAACCTTCAAAATATTTTTGTTGTAATCAAAAAAAAATCATTAAAAAAAAAAATTATTTTGCAGTAAACACACTGATCAAAATTAGAGAACAACAATGACTGTTCCATGTTTTTACATGGAACAGTCATCTAGATATCACAATTTGTCTCTTGTCAAACACTGCCTAATATTTGCTGCCTAATATGTCCCACCCTCTAACAGGTACCATGATGAAGATAATGTTATAATGTCATAATGGTATGCCTGATTGGTATATATATATATATATATATATATACTGGCAAACAAAATTTAGAGAACAATTTATAAACAATTGTTCAATTGTTTATAAAATTGTTCTCTAAATTTTGCCAATCAGGCATACCAATCAGGCATACCATTATGACATTATAACATTATCTTCATCATGGTACCTGTTAGAGGGTGGGACATATTAGGCAGCAAATAAACATTTTGTCCTTAAAGTTGATGTGTTAGAAGCAGGAAAAATGAGCAAGCATAAGGAATTGAGTGTGTTTGACAAGAGACAAATTGTGATATCTAGATGACTCTAGATGAGTCAGAGCATCTCCTAAACTGAAGCTCTTTAGGGGTGTTCCTGGTTTGCAGTGGTCACTATCTCTCCAAGGAAAGGAACAATGATGAACCGGTCATGGGTGGTTCACGAAGGTTCGTTGATGCATGTGTGGTCCAACAGATGAGCTACTGTAGCTCAAATTGCTGAAGAAGTTAATGCTGTTATCGCTCAATGGGTCAGAACTGTTTTGGCAGCAAAAGGGGGACCAACACAATATTAGGCAGGGTATCCCTGATCTGTGTGTGTGTGTGTGTGTGTGTGTGTGTGTGTTGCATGTCGTCCCCGGCTTACTTATCAGGGACACACTTACACTTATAAAGAGCATCTTATTCATTTTTATCACCACATTATCTGTGTAAAGCTGCTTTGAGACAATGTTCATTGTGAAAAAAAACAAATAAAAATGAATTAAATTGAACAACATGGGAGGAGCTGGTCAATTACCTGAAAAGAGCTGGGACCACCAATTCCAAGGTTACTGTTTGTAATACACTAAGACATCATTGTTTGAAGTAATGCGTGGCACAGGAGGTTCCCCTGCTTAAACCAGCACATGTCCAGGCACGTCTTAAGTTTGCCAATGACCATTTGGATGATCCAGAGGAGTCATGGGAGAAAGTCATGTGGTCAGATGAGACCAAAATATAACTTTTGGGTGATAATTCCACTAAACGTGTTTGGAGGAAGAAGAAATGATCAAGGTACACTCTGGATCTTATACATAAAAAATATGACTCTCGGTCTGATTAATTTAAAAGGCTAAACATTTCAAACACAGTACAGTAGACCTAGTAAGGGTTAAAATTAGAATCAGGTGACCCATACTTAATACAGATGCTGGAAATGGTTTCATGAATATAGAGCATTAGAATTCAGAAGCAAGTTTTTGTGATGTCATGTTTGTTTACCTGCAGAATTTGCTCTTTTGTGTATGTGTGGTTGTTTGTGTGTGTGTGTGTGTGTGTGTGTGTGTGTGTGTGTGTGTGTGTGTCTGGTACAATCACAAGAGTGATGGATAGTGTTATGTTTTTAAAGCTCATTAGCATCTGGGCCGGTATAAGAGCTCATTAATCTTCCACACAGTAAATAACCAAATTTGACAAAATAACTGAGTTTAGCTAATGATGGTGGATATTGCCATTGTTACTAATGAAGCTCATTAACCCCTCAATGACTAAATAATAGCATCTTAATGAATTTGCTTCAAAGGGAAAGTTTTAGGATCAATTAAATTATAATGGGCACCCACAAGCTGCACAACCAGTGGCACGCTCTGATCACACACACACACAGATACATGCATGCACATACAAAGTTGCTCCTGGTGTCATCTTTTCCCAGGGTAGTCACACACATGCACACCAACTGGCCATGCTCATGATTAAAAAACATGGTCAGACTAGGCTAACTTTGTCCATTGTTTCATGGTCATTTCTGATGGTCACATGCTCTTGTTAGTGGACATGGTCAGCATCGGCACTCTGACTGGTCTTCAGCTAGTTAAAACCATCTTTCAACTTTTCAGACATGTGCTATAGTATCACTTCTATGGGAGCAGTCTAGCCAAGCTGGTCTTTGTTGAGCAGTGGGTATTCAATTAAATTCAATACATTTTTATTTGTATAGCGCTTTTAACAATGAACATGGTCTAAAAGCAGCTTTACACAGAGAATGTGGTGATAAAGAATGAATAAAATTGTTCTAATTATGTGTACGATATGTGTAAGTTTGTCCCTGATGAGCAAAACTAAGAGGAAGAGCCAGAAGGTAACACAGACATGAGGGATCTCTGGGATAAGAGACAACCCACCACACCCCGTCAACAAACCTGAGTGAACGTGTGAGAGAGAGGGGACGACAGCATACAAATATCTAGTTCACCGTACACTCTATATCCATGATTTTTTCAGATCTGCTCCTTCACTAAATCTATTGATAAAAGACTTCTAAATAAAATAAATCTTTTCAGCCTTGACTTGCACACTATGACTGTGTCTGAGTCCCGAACACTGATTAGAATGTGGTTCCATAACTGTGGGGCTTTATAAGAGAAAGATCTGCCCCCTGCTGTACTCTTCATTATTTGAGGTACCAACAAATAGCCTGCACCTTTTAATCTTAGTAGGCGTGTGGGATCATATTGGTACAAAAGTTTACTCAGATACTGTGGCGCGAGATTGTTAAGTGCTTTATACGTCAGTAGTAGTATTTTATAATCAATTTGAGATTTAATTGGGAGCCAGTGTAGACTGATTAAAACAGGTTGATGTGGTCATATTTTCTAGATCTAGTAAGTCGATCTGAAGCTTAATTATGCACTAACTTGAACACCCAGACAGTAAAGCATTACAGTATTCTAATCTAGATGAAACAAAAGCATGAACTAGTTTTTCTGCAACTCGTAACGACATATTTCTAATTTTAGTGATATTTCTAAGGTGAAAGTGAAGGCGATCCTGGTAATATTATTCACGTGAGCCTCAAAGGAAAACTAGGGTCATTAATCACACCAAGGTCTTTGACTGCAGTACACACTGAAACAGAAACACCATCCAGAGATGCTACATAACCGAAAAGTTTTCTTTAAGCTTCATGTGGTCCTAGTAAAAGTACTTCCATCTTATCCGAGTTACGCAGAATGAAGTTATCAAGCATCCACTGTCTAATGTCCTTTACACACTCTTCAACATTTTTAAGCTGATCTTTTTCAACTGGCTTTGCTGAAATATACAGCTGTGTACCTCAGAGAGTGTGAAGAATCCTTTACATTAGGGGTGGCCAACCCGCGGCTCTTTGGCTGGGTTCAAGTCAGGATTAATTTATCACCTGAAAGCCAAACATCTCGATTGCCATTCTAAATATGAGAAGAACGCGGTGCAGAAAAGTAGTCAATCCGAGCATGCGCACTCCGTCTGTAGAGGACGATTTTAACAAAAGGCATAACACAAAAAATTATGGATTTCATTGCCATTTGAATAAAATTTAAATTTCGTTGCATCCCTAAAATATTATCGTTGGTGTGGCCCTCTGACACAATTCCGGTTTCTCATGTGGCCCCCACCATATTCATCTGACGCACATGCGCATTTGACGAAAATACCGTATTTAACTCAAGCGAAGTGAACACGCACATAAAAAAAACACAAACAAATGTGTTTTCTACCCTGAAACACGTGAAATCAAAGCATCGATCTATTCTGACTGACCCCCATGTGAAAGAATTGCTTCGAGTGGCAACAACGGAAGACAAGGCAGATTTGAAGGGGATTGTTCAGGGCAAGGATGCCAAAAGTCCCACGAAGTAACATGCATAGTAAAAGAAAAACAATTGTAAATAATTATATTTTTGTTTGTGGACTTGGTTAAACAGAGTTTGTGTGTGTGAGACAGTGCACACAGTGTTCTTGTTAAAAATGACTGTCCTGTGGTCTTAGAATTGTAGGAGTCAATTTCTGTCATTATGTTGGTATGTGACATTTACAATAAATCTGGCTGAGCAGAGGTGTGTGTGTGTGTGTGTGTGTGTGTGTGTGTGTGTGTGTGTGTGTGTGTGTGTGTGTGTGTGTAAGAAGAAGGGATGGGTGATGTTCATGTGTGCCCATGTGTATGATGTGGCTCTCTGTTTTAGTCAGTCTACACTGGCTCCCAATTAAATCTTGCATTGATTATAAAATACTACTACTGAGGTAGAAAAGCACTTAACATGTGCACTGCATTATCTAAATGAACTTCTGTATCATTATGATCCCCCATGCCTACTTAGATCAAAAGGTGCAGGCTATTTGTTGGTACCTCAAATAATGAAGACAACAGCAGGGGGCAGATCTCTTCTCTTACAAATCCCCACAGTTATGAAACAGCCTTCCAATTTGTGTTTGGACTCAATTTGTGTTTGGGACACAGTCTCAGTGTAAAAGTCGAGACTGAAAATATATTTATGTATTCAAGCCTTTGAGCGTTAGATTTTTCTTAGGCAAATAAGCAGGTCTGGAGGAATCATTGCTATAGAGTGCTCATTGAACTGGGATAATGTGCTGTCATACCCTCACTCTCACACATTCCTGCCTCTCTTCTTTATATATATATATATATATATATATATTATTATTCATACTGCATTTTCCTTTTTTTATATATACATATTACATTGTTATATCATTTTAATATTACTTTTTTTTTTATTCTACATTTTATTTTTAATCACTAAATCATTTTTTTTTCATCCTATTTTCTTTAGTAAAACAGTAGTTTTAGCATACAACATTCAACTTCCATAGACTAACACATGCCCAAGCCATATGAGACACCAATAGTAAAAAAAAAAAAAGAAAACTTGCTTTACAGCCAACAAACCAGTTTCAAACCCAGAACGTCCACACCACAAGTCTGCTCACTCACACCACCAACCAACAGAGCCACCAGGACAGACACAGAATGGCTTTTTTTTTAAGCATTTATCCTTTGAAACCTCTTGAGGGAAAAGCAAACACACAAGCAAACCAGTTTTGAACCCAGAACGTCCACACCACTGCTCTGCTCGCTCACAACGCCAACCAATCAAGCCACTTGGACAGACACAGACGCTGGCTTTTTTTTAAACATTTATCTTTTAAACCTCATGAGGGAAAAATTAACACACAAGGCATCAGCTTCGAACCCAGAACATCTACACCCCAGCTCCCTCACAACACTAACCAATCGAGCCACCAGGACAAACACGAACAAAAGGTTTTTTTTAAACATTTATCTTTCAAAACTCTTTTTGAAGGAACAGCAAAAATAAACAAATACAAGCAAACCGGTTTCGAACCCAGAACGTCCACACAACTCTGCACAAGCACGACAATGATCAATCTGGCCACCAGACAAACATAAATGAACTTGCTTTTTTTTTAACATTTATCATTTTAACCTCTTGAGGAAAAAGTGAACAGATGTACTGTAGATACAAGCAAGCAAACCAGTTTCAAACCCAGAACATCTACAGCACGACTGAGCGCACTCACGACATTAACCAATCTGGCCACCGAGACAAACACAAATGAACATGCTTTTTTTTAAACATTTATCTTTTCAATCTCTTGAGGGAAACGTGAAAACGCACATGTACAAGCAAACCGGTTTCAAATCCAGAATATATGGGCCACAACTAACACACAGCACTATCACACCATGTCTACAGTACAGACAAACCTACAGTCTTTTTTTTTGTTGTTTTTCTCAGTTGCTTTGGATCGTTTCTTAGATCAGAAATGAAATTCTCCAAACTACTTGTTCAACCACCACATTAATTATCAATTGTGCTCATCATGAGAACATTTCTTGTTGCTTTCAAATTGCGAATGCTTTGGTATATTCATTAAATCGATTGTAAACAAGTGTCTGCTGTTTTCTACATTATCAGTTGTTTATGTTCATGTTGATCAAAATATATTATACTGGTTTCACCTGAATAGTTTTAACCCCCAAAACATCTCAGCATCAGTTCATTGCATACGCCATTGAATGCAAAATGGTTAAACTATTTATCAACATCTATCATCAAAAATTTGAATGTCAGTAATGATGGTGAGTTAACAACATCAGATCAACCAATAATCAACAACCAAGAAACAAACGTACACTTGTACAGAACAGTAAAAGTGTGAATCCTGTCTGGTCATACGTACCATACTTATGACCAGGTGTTCACAAACTTTTGGTGAGATAGATAGATAGATAGATAGATAGATAGATAGATAGATAGATAGATAGATAGATAGATAGATAGATAGATAGATAGATAGATAGAAAAATATCTCTCTCTCTCTCACACACATACTGGCAGAAAGTAAGAGTGTTTAGTTTGGTGGATCAGGAATCCACCATTTGCTTGTTCACACACACAAAATTATCCTTTCCATTAACTATCATAAATAAAGCAAATCTCCCCAGAAGAGTGAAAGTTATTACAGATGTGGACTAAATGTGGAATGGATATTTAAAAAGCAAACTTTTGTCTAATTTGATTCTCCAATTCTGTTTGGCACAGAGCCTGAAAAAACAAAAAAAAAACAAAAAAGAAAACACTTACGTGAACAAACAGAGACAGTACAGTGGTTCCATATTCAATATATAGTGAGGGGATAAAAAGAAAGCTATTAAAGCTAAGTGGTTACAGCTCTGGGCTACTAGGTCAGGGGTTCAAACCCTGGTAAGCTGCCACTTTTAGGGCCCTTCTGCAAGGCCCTTAACCCTCTGTGCTCCAGGGGGCGCTGTAACATGGCTGACTCTGCATTCAGTGACTGTGAGACCGAACACAAAATGTTATGCACATACTCTTGCCCATACACTGTATATTGAACCACTTTACCGTGTCTGTATGTTTACACAACCGTTGTTTCATGTTTTTCTGTTGTGCCAAACTGAATTAGGTAATCCAAAAAAGAGTTATCATTTCGGTCTCACCACCACACAGGACCCCCCCTGACCCGGATGCCACTCAGCACTCAAAGCACTGAAGTAAACAGGAAGTGGGAATTCAATGGAGGGAAAAGGGGGGAAGGATCTTTAGATACTGTAGATGCTGGACGACTTCAGGGTTTAGCAGTATGTGTAAGATGGGACCTTTGTTGTTGCAAAATACATGTTCATACAGTCTGTGCAATACGGGTCTCATCTAACACTGCCTGGATTTTTCACATTACAAACTAAAAGCATACAGTTAATATCAAAATTTTAATATAAAGATAAAGCTTTCTCCAACCTGTCTCTACAGGGAGTGCAGAATTATTAGGCAAATGAGTATTTTGACCACATCATCCTCGTTATGCATGTTGTCTTACTCCAAGCTGTATAGGCTGGAAAGCCTACTACCAATTAAGCATATTAGGTGATGTGCATCTCTGTAATGAGAAGGGGTGTGGTCTAATGACATCAACACCCTATATCAGGTGTGCATAATTATTAGGCAACTTCCTTTCCTTTGGCAAAATGGGTCAAAAGAAGGACTTGACAGGCTCAGAAAAGTCAAAAATAGTGAGATATATTGCAGAGGGATGCAGCAGTCTTAAAATAGCCAAGCTTCTGAAGCGTGATCATCGAACAATCAAGCGTTTCATTCAAAATAGTCAACAGGGTCGCAAGAAGCGTGTGGAAAAACCAAGGTGCAAAATAACTGCCCGTGAACTGAGAAAAGTCAAGCGTGCAGCTGCCAAGATGCCACTTGCCACCAGTTTGGCCATATTTCAGAGCTGCAACATCACTGGAGTGCCCAAAAGCACAAGGTGTGCAATACTCAGAGACATGGCCAAGGTAAGAAAGGCAGAAAGTCGACCACCACTGAACAAGACACACAAGCTGAAATGTCAAGACTGGGCCAAGAAATATCTCAAGACTGATTTTTCTAAGGTTTTATGGACTGATGAAATGAGAGTGAGTCTTGATGGGCCAGATGGATGGGCCCGTGGCTGGATTGGTAAAGGGCAGAGAGCTCCAGTCCGACTCAGACGCCAGCAAGGTGGAGGTGGAGTACTGGTTTGGGCTGGTATCATCAAAGATGAGCTTGTGGGGCCTTTTTGGGTTGAGGATGGAGTCAAGCTGAACTCCCAGTCCTACTGCCAGTTTCTGGAAGACACCTTCTTTAAGCAGTGGTACAGGAAGAAGTCTGCATCCTTCAAGAAAAACATGATTTTCATGCAGGACAATGCTCCATCACACACGTCCAAGTACTCCACAGCGTGGCTGGCAAGAAAGGGTATAAAAGAAGAAAATCTAATGATATGGCCTCCTTGTTCACCTGATCTGAACCCCATTGAGAACCTGTGGTCCATCATCAAATGTGCGATTTACAAGGAGGGAAAACAGTACACCTCTCTGAACAGTGTCTGGGAGGCTGTGGTTGCTGCTGCATGCAATGTTGATGGTGAACAGATCAAAACACTGACAGAATCCATGGATGGCAGGCTTTTGAGTGTCCTTGCAAAGAAAGGTGGCTATATTGGTCACTGATTTGTTTTTGTTTGGTTTTTGAATGTCAGAAATGTATATTTGTGAATGTTGAGATGTTATATTGGTTTCACTGGTAAAAATAAATAATTGAAATGGGTATAAATTTGTTTTTTGTTAAGTTGCCTAATAATTATGCACAGTAATAGTCACCTGCACACACAGATATCCCCCTAAAATAGCTAAAACTAAAAACTACTTCCAAAAATATTCAGCTTTGATATTAATGAGTTTTTTGTGTTCATTGAGAACATGGTTGTTGTTCAAATTAAATCCTCAAATAAAATTAATCCTCAAAAATACAACTTGCCTAATAATTCTGCACTCCCTGTATATTTACTTACCTAATTCACTCACTACACTATACAAATTTTAATTAACCCAGAACAATGTCCTCATATCTCTTAATTTAAAAATCTACTTCACTGTATTATCTCCTCTACTCCATTCCTATGACACACAATCACATACAACAATAAACATTAATAAAATAACAATTTATTCGGGGGCCCCCTGTATCTACTATGCGGACCTATTTTGCTAATCAAAACAGCGGTATCTAGAGACAAAAATCACTTCATCATCTTCTTCTTGTCATCATTTCATCATCATCTTTATCTGGAACCTTAAACTCGCCAGGTCGTACCTATTTAGCTGTGCAGTAGTTGCATCTAATCATGCTCCTCGCACACCTAAATAACAGTCACCCCGAGAATTCCTTTTACACTCACATACACACGTGCACCCTTCGCACACTGGGACTCGAACCCGGATCACCCAATTAAACCAAAAGGTATCATGCGCTATTTAGACCACATGGGAAAAGAAGAAAAAACTCCCAAGCCAGGCCTTGAATCTGGATCATCGAGGTAGTAATCTTAAGTATCATGCACTATTAGACCATATGGAAAGTTCTGCTGTTTTATCAACAGAATGGTACAAAGCTTTGCTTCCTCTCATTCATCGACAAGCCACTATTTAAGAGTTCTATTAATTTGAGGCCAGCTGCCTCCACACCTCTCTGGGGCCAGTCCTTCCCCACAGACCACAGACAAACTAAAATCAGACTTTGAATAAACAGGTGTCTGCTTACCTTTTTATTATTATGCCGCGGCATCTGCAGTCCGTAGGTGAACGGTCCCAGTTCAGGTTTTGGCCTGCTGACCCACCAAACTCCGGGCTGGCTTGCCAAAAATATGTCGCATGATGTAGCTGCACTCACCAACCCTATTAAACCCAACTTTTCTACTATTATTGCTGTTATTATTATTTTATATTATATATTATTATATTTATATATATTATCATTATATTATAAACCAAACTAGCTAAATTTCTCAACACCTCCCAAATTCAGTGTCTGTGTTTTTGAGTAATTTACCCATCCTCAATAGTACCTTTCAATTTAAGTCTCGCAGTTTCTTTGGCAACCCTTTGCGGCCATAGGTTCTTAGTAGAATGCAACCGCAAACTTTTAACAGATACTACTGTAACAGCTGACTTTTATCTGGTTTTAACCAGAATCACTATGCCCTTTAAATAATAGCCTCATTTTGAATGTGACTCTGAGAACAGTTAGAGCCATCATCATAAAAGCAGGTGTCACCTAAACAACTAAAGGATGTCTACACACATCCTTTAGTTAAGTAGAAGTACAGATACTCTATGTAGACTTTAACTATCTATATGTTTTAAAATACTCCAGTAAAAGTTGAAAAACTAATAAAAAAAAAATTCACTTAAGAAAATTTTATTTGTCAACAACTAGCGAAGGCTCTTCTACCTTTTTAAATGTTTTCGACTCAAATTTTACAGGTTTGTTCGTATACACAAAAGTTTGTAAAGTAAATAATAGTAAAGTGGGGAGCGTCTGTATTACAGTTTTTTATGATTGTTTACACTCTAAAATTTCCACACAATTAGCAAAATTTTACTCCAATGAGCAAAACACCTCCACAGATTTGCACAACATTACACACAATGTCTGCTTCACCCTTTTTGCAAAACATTACACACAGTGATTTGTAAAACTCTATACACATTTTCACACCTTAGACACAGATAAGGATTGTAAGGTTACTTCCTTGTAATTACAAAGCACCGGATTGCCAATAACCACACTAATGAACGCATTGGATAAACACATCTACCAGGTGTGGAAGCACACGTGTTAATTTGAAAACGCAGCACTCAGGTGTGCTATAAAAGGCAGCAGGTGAGTTCCCCTGTCTTCAACAAAAATGGAAGGAGTTAGAAGAAGAAGAAGAGTGAGAATGAGAGGGGAAGCTCAAAGAGGAGAAGGAGTTAGAGGAAGAGGCATAGGTAGAGGAGAAGGAGGTAGAGGAAGAGGAGAAGAAGGCATAGGTAGAGGAGAAGGAGGTAGAGAAAGAGGCATAGGTAGAGGAGAAGAAGGTAGAGGAAGAGGCATAGGTAGAGGAGAAGAAGGTAGAGGAAGAGGAGAAGGAGGTAGAGGAAGAGGAGAAGGAGGTAGAGGAAGACACCTAGGTAAAGGAAGAGGTAGAGAGGGACTTGAAGAGGTGATAGAACCTGAACAAAGAAGACGAGGACCAAATTTGACTCGAGAAATCCGTGCAACACTCTTTGACCATGTTATCAACCATGGACTGACACTGATGAAAGCTGGACAAAGAGTTCAACCAAATCTCAGCAGAAATACTGTTGCGTCAGTAATTCGGACATTTCATCAAGAAAACAGGTAAGCTAACCACACAGTATACATTGAAACTGAAGCTTGTATAATCAATATTGTTTACTGTGACATTTGACAGTAGGCTGCATATATATATATATATATATATATTACATAGGATTGAGGGTCAATCCAAGCCAATATCATCAATGATGACAATATTTTCAATAACATCCAACGAGTCTCTCTGTCAACATTAGGTCGAATCCTAAAGAAAAATCAAATATACATAAAGCAACTGTATCGGGTACCATTTGACAGAAATTCAGAGAGAGAGTGAAACATCTGCGCAATGAGTATGTGGAGGTATGCATTGTTCATCTGACTATGGTGTGGTATCATGCACTGCTCATAATGTTCACAAAAAAATACTGTGCTATAGATATTGAATAGCATTATATTTTCTTTAATGTGTTTCAGAGAGTCTTGCAAATGGATGCTGTTGAAATTCAACATGAATTTATATAAGTGGATGAGGCTGGATTTAACCTTGCAAAAACAAGAGGAAGAGGGAGAAATGTAATTGGGCACAGGGCAATCACCAATGTGCCAGGGCAGCGAGGGGGTAACATCACCCTTTGCCCTGCTATCACACAAAATGGGGTCCTCCACCACCATGCAAATCTGGGACCCTATAATGCAAATCTGATACTTGCATTTCTTGACCGATTGCATGAGATTGTCACAGCATTACACCAAGTGGACCAGATGCGGTACATTGTCGTTTGGGACAATGTCTCATTTCATCTGGCTGCTCTGGTCCAGAACTGGTTCCATGATCACCCTGATTTTAAATTTTTTTACCTTCCCCCATACTCCCCCTTCCTGAATCCTATAGAAAAAAAATGTTCAGCATGGCGGTGGAAGGTATATGACAGGAGGTGTAGCTGCAGGTGGCAGAGTTAAAGATGCTGAGATTTTCATTGGGAGTGACGAGGATGGACTGGTTTAGAAACAAGTTTTTCAGAGAGACTATGCATTTAGGACGTTTTGGGGACAAAGTGAGAGAGGGCCGATTGAGTTGGTTTGGACATGTGCAGAGGAGGGACATGGTAAGAGAATGGTGAGGATTAACAACAAAATGCTGTGCTGTTCTGCCACCTTTGTTATCTTTCTTTACAGACACATAAACTAAACAACCTGAATCTCAGTGAATACTGGCCTCACAGACATAATCTACACTGCTCAAAAAAATAAAGGGAACACTTAAACAACACAATTTAACTCCAAGTCAATCACCCTTCTGTAAAATTAAACTGCCCACTTAGGAAGCAACACTGATTGACAATCAATTTCACATGCTGTTGTGCAAATGGAATGGACAACAGGTGGAAATTATAGGCAATTAGCAAGACACCCCCAATAAAGGAGTGGTTCTGCAGGTGGTGACCACAGACCACATCTCATTTCCTATGCTTTCAGACTGATATTTTGGTCACTGTTGAATGCTGGCGGTGCTTACACTCTAGAGGTAGCATGAGACGGAGTCTACAACCAACACAAGTGGATCAGGTAGTGCAGCTCATCCGGGATGGCACATCAATGCGAGCTGTGGCAAGAAGGTTTGCTGTGTCTGTCGGCATAGTGTCCAGAGCATGGAGGCGCTACTAGGAAACAGGCCAGTATATCAGGAGACATGGAGGAGGTCCCCAGCAGGCCACAAATGTGCATGTGTCTGCACAAATGGTTAGAAACAGACTCTATGAGGGTGGTATTAGGGGCCTGACGTCCACAGGTGGGGGTTGTGCTTACAGCCCAACACCTTGCAGGATGTTTGGCATTTGCCAGAGAACACCAAGATTGGCACATTTGCCACTGGCACCCTGTGCTCTTTACAGATGAAAGCAGGTTCACTGAGCACATGTGACAGAGGTGACAGAGTCTGGAGATGCCGTGGAGAACGTTCTGCTGCCTGCAACATCATCCAGCATGACCGGTTTGGCAGTGAGTCAGTAATGGTGTGGGGTGGCATTTCATTAGAGGGCCACACAGCCCTCCATGTGCTCACCAGAGGTAGCTTGACTGCCATTAGGTACTGAGATGAGATCCACAGAGATCCCTTGCCTACTAGTTTCTTTAAACAGATAACTCCAGAGGTAATCAAACCTGTTTAAAAAATAATTAACTCTTCCATTAGCACTGGTTATGTACCTAAATCCTTCAAACTGGCAGCTATTCACCCCCTTATTTAGAAACCTGACCTTGACCCATGTCAGTTGTCCAACTACAGACTGATATCAAATCTCCCCTTTATATCCAAAATTTTAGAAAAGGTTGTAGCACAGCAGTTATGCTCACACCTACTTATGAATAACATTTTTGAAATGTATCAGTCAGGATTTCGGCCTCATCATAGCACAGAGACGGCGCTAGTTAAGGTAGTAAATGACCTGTTATTGGCCTCTGATCAGGGTTTTGTCTCCTTACTTGTTTTGCTCGAACTTAGTGCAGCTTTTGACACCATTGACCATTGACTATACTGCTTGCTAGACTTGAGAACATTGTAGGAATAAAGGAAACAGCTCTCTCTTGCCTCAGGTATCAGTTTGTGGATGTAAATGGTGAGTTCTCCACACTCTATGAGGTAAAGTTTGGTGTTCCTCAAGGATCTGTCTTAGGCCCACTGCTTTTCTCTTTATATATGCTGCCTCTTGGTGAAATCATTCACAAACATGGGATTCGCTTCCATTGCTACGCTGATGACACACAGCTGTATATTTCAGCAAAGCCAGATGAGAGAGATCAACTAAACAGTGTTGAGGAGTGTGTAAAGGACATTAGACAGTGGATGCTTAATAACTTTCTTCTGCTCAACTCAGATAAGACGGAAGTACTTTTACTAGGACCAAATGCAGCTAGAAGCAAACTTTCGGATTACGTAGCATCTCTGGATGGTGTTTCTGTTTCAGCATGTACGGCTGTCAAAGACCTTGGTGTGATTATTGACCCGAGTCTTTCCTTTGAGTCTCACGTAAATAATATCACCAGGATCGCCTTCTTTCACCTTAGAAATATTGCTAAAATTAGAAATATGATGTCGTTACAGGATGCAGAAAAACTAGTTCATGCTTTTGTTACTTCTAGATTAGACTACTGTAACGCTTTACTGTCTGGGTGTGCGAGTAAGTGCATAAATAAGCTTCAGTTAGTTCAGAATGCAGCAGCAAGAGTCCTCACCAGATCTAGAAAATACGACCACATCACCCCTGTCTTAATCAGCCTACACTGGCTCCCAATCAAATCTCGCATTGATTATAAAATACTACTACTGACGTATAAAGCACTTAACGGTCTCGCACCGCAGTATCTGAGTGAACTTCTGTACCAGTATGATCCTCCACGCCTACTTAGATCAAAAGGTGCTGGCTATCTGTTGGTTCCTCAAATAATGAAGACTACCGCAGGGGGCAGATCTTTCTCTTATAAAGCCCCACATTTATGGAACAGCCTTCCAATCAGTGTTCGGGACTCAGACACAGTCTCAGTGTTCAAGTCAAGGTTGAAAACTTATTTATTTAGTCAAGTCTTTTATCAGTAGATTTTTTCTTAGGTAAAGGCACAGATCTGGAGGGAGCATGGATATAGAGTGTTTGGGTGCAACCCAGATGAGGATGGGTTCCCTCTTGAGTCTGGTTCCTCTCAAGGTTTCTTCCTTATGCCATCTCGGGCAGTTTTTCCTTGCCACAGTTGCTCATCAGGGACAAACATAATTACATAGAACATATTTACATTTAATCACCACATTATCTGTGTAAAGCTGCTTTGAGACAATGTTCATTGTTAAAAGCGCTATACAAATAAAAATGAATTGAATTGAATTGAATTAAAAAATATGATCACATAACCCCAATCCTATCGTCCCTGCACTGGCTTCCTGTTAAGTTTCGAATAGATTACAAACTATTACTTCTCACTTATAAAGCACTAAATGGTTTGGCTCCCATGTATCTATCCAGTCTTTTAACACGCTACAATCCACCATGCTCCCTGAGATCTCAAAACTCTGGGCTTCTAGTAGTTCCTAGAATAGCAAAGTCCACTAAAGGTGGTAGAGCATTTTCACATTTAGCTCCTAAACTCTGGAATGGTCTTCCTGACAGTGTTCGGGGCTCAGACACACTCACCCAGTTTAAGTGTAGATTAAAAACATATCTTTTTAGCAAAGCCTACACATAACCCACATCACATCATAACCTTGTGCTCCAGAACATCTGATCACATGCACATTATCAACTTGTGCGGTTAATATCATGAACAGCAGCTATGCTAATTGCTCTCCACTGCTTATCTTTCTCTCCCCATCCCGAGACACCCTGAGGTTTGGCCAGCTCCAGTCACCTCCCACTTCGTGATGATTACGGACCTTTGAAGAAGTAGATTTCGAACTTGCGAACATTCCGAAACATCTAGAGACGTACTATCCCGCTACATGTGTGGAGTTTTGACATTGGACCTCCTGGAGTGTTTAAAGGCTCTGGCATGGAGAAGCTGATGCTGGATCTGTGATAATCACAAATGCGGAGCTTATAAAACTAGGAGCTACTAACTATATAGACTGTATAAGGCTGCAGAAAAAACATCACTTATAATCTTATACTCCAGTGCTCATGTTAGTTCTTACTCTCCAGTGTTCTGTATTGTTGAAAGATTTATGATCAAACTCTTGATGTCACCCAGATGAGGATGGGTTCCCCTTTTGAGTCTGGTTCCTCTCAAGGTTTCTTCCTCAAAACATCTAAGAGAGTTTTTCCTTGCCACAGTCGCCACGGCTTGCTCATCAGGGACAAATTCACACCATTCACCTGTAGCGAATTTAGCTCACAAGGAAAGGTAAATATTTATAGTAATTATAAATATTTAAGTTAAGTTGAATTGGCGGTAATGGAATTAACATTACACTTATTTGTCTGTTAGTCCGCCAAACAGACAGTATAATTTTATATTAATTCTATAAAAGAGAAAGACATAACCCCCTTTTACTTTATACTGTAAATTAAATTAAAAGAGCATGTAGTTCAGACCGGATGTAGCAGGAACTTTGCATTTGCGAATGTACTCAAGAGACAATCACTTGTGAAAATTATGGCGTTTAATAAATGAGACAAACACACATAGAACTAGCTACACGAACAAACAAAGAAATAAAGGAAAAAAAATAAACAAACTTGGAAATCGCCACAGGAATCTAAATTCACCTTAAGATTCACTAAGACTTAAAATACCCATCTAAATTCGTTGGTTAAGGAAACGGTTACTTGCATTGGCTTGTTGCACAAGAGTCTGGATGCGACAAAGAAATCTTTGGAGAGCCAGTTAGGGTGGGGTCAGATGTTCTTCCAGGTTCTCCTGAAGATCAGAGCAGTGGTTGTTCTTAGAAGTAAAGTTTGCCAGAAGATCTTGAAGGAAGAGGGAGTCGTTTCCAAGCTGTTTCGTACGTCTGACCAACGATTGGTGGTGTTTGTGACATTTTAAAGGTCTCAAACTCCACCCATCTTTGGGGGAACGGCCAATACCAAGGGTTGAGATTTTGGAGGGAAAACTCCCCTTTGTTTCATGTGTTTGTGGGCATGGTTTGGACTATAGAACTTTAAAGTTTTATCTGAAGTGTATAAAGACGGTATGGTGACTTTCGTGATCCAATAAAATGTACCATTGTTTGAAAAGTAAGTTACAGGTAATTTTGTGGTCATTTGGATAC
This sequence comes from Silurus asotus, assembly GCA_024362625.1. Taxonomy (NCBI): domain Eukaryota; kingdom Metazoa; phylum Chordata; class Actinopteri; order Siluriformes; family Siluridae; genus Silurus; species Silurus asotus. The sequence goes on from MU596817.1 coordinate 5,926,962, forward strand.
TAAACACGAGAGGATTGACGGCATAACGGCAGCGGTACATTATGTAGCGTCTGGCACAGATCATTTAGATTTCATGTCCCAGGCATTCCTTTTAACCTATGACATCCTTACCTCAATCAAAAGTTTAAACTTTTATTGGGGGTAATATAGTCATAAAGTGGCACACTCCCCCTTTTTAAAGACACAAACCGGACCAGACCCTGAACTCCTGTTGAGTTCACCAAGACCCCCTAATCCTAAAACACACACCCACACACAACTGGCTCCAGATGGTCTGGATCCTTCCACAAGACGAGATAAGCCCATGCAGGTTCTCTGTTGACCGCATAGAGACCTCGACCATAAAACACCTGCACATACAAAATGCACACACACACACGCACACACTGATACAATAAAGCATTCCTTTTTCTTTTTAAACAAAATGAATAAGATTCTACACACCCTATGACATTAACCTATACTTGTATGTATCTCCTTTATTGTTTATAGTTGTACGCTTAAGATCCTATTAATGTAACTCTATTAATGTGTCTCTTCCATTAAGGCTTAATTGACTTAAAATGATCTGTTCTTTACTTTCCTGACAAGGGTGCATTTCATTTGATCAGAATACAACATTGTACTAACATCCGTCATATGTTAATTAATGGTCCCAGCACGTTAATGTATACCTGTTCTAATGCTGTATGTCCTTTTAAGGCCTGATGTCAGAATTTATACAAAATTATCTGCTCTTCACTTTCCGAATGAAAGTGCATTTTGTTTTTTGTTTTCATTCTTTTATCAGTACATAATGTTGTAGTAACATTAGTTACACTTTGACTACTGATCTATGTATGTTATGTACCGTATGCCATCAATCCTCTCGTGTTTAATATCCAAATGACCACAAAATTATCTATAACTTACTTTTCAAACAATGGTACATTTTATTGGAGCAGGAAAGTCACCATACCGTCTTAATACACTTCAGATAAAACTTTAAAGTTCTATAATCCCAAACCATGCCCACAGACACATGGAACAAAGGGGGTTTTTCCCTCCAAAATCTCAACCCTTAGTATTGGCCGTTCCCCCAAAGATGGGTGGAGTTCAAGACCTTTAGAGTCACGAACACCACCAATCGTTGGTCAGACGTACGAAACAGCATGGAAACGACTCCCTCTTTCTTCAAGATCTTCCGGCAAGCTTCACTTCCAACAACAACAACCACCGCTCCGATCTTCAGGAGAACCTGGAAGAACATCTGACCCCACCCTAACTGGCTCTTCAAAGATTTCCTTTTCGCATCCGGCCTCTTGTGCAACAAGCCAAAGCAAGTAACCCTTTCCTTTACCAACGAATTTAGATGCGTATTTTAAGTCTTAGTGAATCTCAAGGTGAATTTAATTTCCTGTGACGATTTCCCAGTTAGGGTGTGTTTATTTTGAAGCTTGAATATTTCATTTCTTTTCTTTCACTCTCTTTCTCTTCTTTTTCTTTCTCTTCCTACTTTCCCAGTTTTAACCTTTCTTTCTTTATTTATTTTTTTCTTCATTTCTTTGTTTGTTCGTGTGGCTAGTTCTTGTGTGTTTGTCTCATTTATTAAACGCCATATTTTTCACAAGTGAGCGTCTCTGGGTAAGTTCTTAAATGCAAAGTTCCTGCAATATTCGGTCTGAACTACTTGCTCTTTTAATTTAATTTACGGTATAAAGTAAGAGGGGGTTACGTCTTTTTTGGCCAGGGAGATACCCTTTTTATAGAATTAATATAAATTATACTGTCTGTTTGGTGGACGAACAGACAAATAAGTGTAATGTTAATTCCATTAACGTCAATTCAACTTAACTTAAATATTTAGGAGTAACCATAACCTGTTATAATTACTTATAAATATTAAATTTTCTTTGCGAGCTAAATTCGCTACATATAATGGTGGAGAATGCGGACAGTTGTTCAAGCTTTGTTTTTTTTTAACTAACTCAGCGTCAATTCACTTGTGTTAATTTACTGTGCGCTTGGGGTGAGATAGGTCGCAACGTAGACTATGCTTTAGTGATCACTATTTTGTTCCTATTTGTAAGTCACGATTAATCAAAAAAAAAAAAAAAAAAAAAGAAAAGAGAAGAATTTATACTGCAGTTATAATATTAAAAATCCCTCGTAAAGATGAAGAAATCTCTTTACTGCACATTTTAATATTATTGGAATCAGCTACGGGGACGAAGAAATCTCCCCATAGTTAGATTAAAGATTGATTTGAGCGTGTTCCTCTTATCATCTTTTAAGGCCTTGTAATGGTATCGCTGTTGAAGTAATTGCGTGTTCCAATTTACTTCAAACCAGACGATAATACCCCGTTTAGGTTTAAACATCAGAGTAGCTAACTGATGCGTGCCTAATGCAGACCCAATCATAAATATACTACTGACTAGTTGTTGATTGGTATGTAAAGGGAGTTGAAAACCTTGATCAAGTGATTTTTAGAACAGCGAAGAAACCCTGTTCTTTTGTTTGTTTATTTATTTTGGGGGGCAGC
>MU596817.1:5940575-5964452 GCA_024362625.1 Silurus asotus
GTCTGCATCTAACAGTCACAAACTCCACAAGCGATGAGCAGTAGCATGAAACAAGCATGAAACAAGCACAGAGTTCTTACACCATTCCGTGTTGATATAAACACACACGCCACCACCGCGAGTCTTACCGCACAGAGCTGCATTTCTGTCGGCTCGAAACACGGTTAGCCCGTCTAGCTGGATGGCGGCGTCCGGAACTCTGTCGCTGAGCCACGTCTCGGTGACCTGACCAATCAAGAAATTTCACCACTGACCTACTGCTTTTCTTCCTCTCTGTATCAGGATGCTGCTGTGCCTATCCCTCCTGTGTCTCCAAGTAACTAGAGGACAGCCGCAACCTGACATCACTTCACCGGGCCCGGCATCAGGCATCGTATTGAGGGATCAACCGGGACTCCTTATCACCAACTGCAGGACTCATGCCCAGAAAGTATATGTGCGCCTTGACCCCCGCAATGTGTACCGAACGCAGTATCCGCAGACGGCCGCACACTACAGTTGGGCAGGGGCTCGATGGACTGAGAATGCACTTGCTCATGCTGAGGCTGATATCAAACATATGCTCACTCAGTTGCAGAAGATGACTGTCACTCAGGCAGAGCTAAATGGGTACAACCGACGGAATAAACGGTTCCTGGGGGCCTTGCTGGGAACTGCGGCCACGGTGGGCACTCTTTTCAACCTGGGTCTGTCCAGCTTAAACTCCGTTAGCCTGTCGACCCTAAGACAGCATGTGAGAGAGATCCAGAACGAGATACCCCAGTTGAGAGAACAACTCTCCCTACAAGGGCAAACCCTGCAGACTATAGGCAAGTCATTAAAAGGCACCTTAGTGGTTCTCAACACCCACAGCGTCCTGTTGAACCAAACTGTGAACTCCATAAAACAGCTATACTCAATCCTACAAAATGACGTCGCCCAAACCCAGCTGGTCACCGCACTGATGTCAGACATGCTGCGAGAAGTAAGCTCCTCCATCGACAGCCTGGCCATGGGCAGGATCCCTCCATACCTGGTGCCCCTAAGCCTGGTACAAGCTGCATTGTCAGCTGCTTCCACCCATTCAACTGATTCACTTCAAGCGCATCTCGCCTACGCACTGGGAGGATCCATCCTACTTCATATCGACCCGGACCAGGGTGAGATAGCCTTCCTTCTAAACTTACCAATCATAGAATCGGACAACATTTATCGGCTCAAAGATGTTGTCAATGTCGGTTTTTGGAAAGGAAACACCCACACCAAGGTGCACACCCCGGAGGTGGTAGCCTACCATGACAGCAATCCACAGTTATATCTGGCCCCGAACCTGCGCATGTGTACCCGCACCAAGGACATTCACTATCTCTGCCCAAGTAAGCCGTTCCTCAGGGACAACACTGAAGAATTCTGCGGGCTGCAACCCATGCAACAGGACACCCGCTGCCAGGCTGAAGCCAAGCCACGCGGCCAGGTCACGGACACGCAAGCGAAGATTGTTGGAGATAAATGGCTTGTCAACACGCCCATCTGTACCGCCACATTAACCAACGACAAGCATGACACTGCCACCCGTATGAGCCTACCCAACCGGAATATGTGGATTCAAGTGCCCAAGGGTGCCATCCTCCACCTCGGGGACCTTGCTCTGTTCCACCTCCCCAGTGAAGAGTATCAATCAGAGGTGGAAATCACAGACTTTTTCAAAAATCACAATCTTACCCTGGGCCCTGAATTAGAATTGAGAATTGAGGAAGGGGGGAGGCAAATTATCGACATCACCCCAGTCGACACGGCCCTCCAAGCATTGTCTCGGCTGCCAGTTCCAACTAACTTCTCCGTCGCCCGAGCCTGGACTGCCGCTGACACAGCACTCTGCATCTCCACAATCATCGGATATGCACTGAGCCTCAGCCTCGCCCTACTTCTGTTTAAAAAAATCAATGGAGTACAAAGATCCATGAACAGGTGCATCGCTGCTCTTCCCCGTGTTTTCAACCGCAACCACCGGAGGAGCGAGACTCAAACAGAATCAACGATAAGTCTCACCAAACTCAACCCTATGCCTGAGAAACCCAGGGCAGAGGGAAGCTAAGAGTCGACATTACCCGACCACCACGATTAACCCACTTTGTTTGTATTTTTTTTTTTTTTTTTCTTTCTTTGTTTATTTCTTCACCTGACCTTCATGATCTACCTACCAGCTGACTTTCATAACTGTTGGATGACGAAGTCTCCCTTCATTAGAAACTTCACATCCAAAAAGGGGGGAATGTCTGGCACAGATCATTGAAATTTCATATCCCAGGCATTCCTTTTAACCTATGCCATCCTTACCTCAATCAAAAGTTGACACTTTTATTGGGGGTAATATAGTCGTAAAGTGGCACACTCCCCCTTTTTAAAGACACAAACCGGACCAGACCCTGAACTCCTGTTGAGTTCACCAAGACCCCCTAATCCTAAAACACACACCCACACACAACTGGCTCCAGAAGGTCTGGATCCTACCACAAGACGAGATAACCCCATGCAGGTTCTCTGTTGACCGCATAGAGACCTCGACCATAAAACACCCACACATACACAATGCACACACACACGCACACACTGATACAATAAAGCATTCCTTTTTCTTTTTAAACAAAATGAATAAGATGCTACACACCCCATGACATTAACCTATACTTGTATGTATCTCCTTTATTGTTTATAGTTGTACGTGTAAGATCCTATTAATGTAACTCTATTAATGTGTCTCTTCCATTAAGGCTTAATTGACTCAAAATGATCTGTTCTTTACTTTCCTGACAAGGGTGCATTTCATTTGATCAGAATACGACATTGTACTAACATCCGTTATACGTTAATTACTGGTCCCAGCACGTTAATGTATACCTGTTCTAATGCTGTATGTCCTTTTAAGGCCTGATGTCAGAATTTATACAAAATTATCTGCTCTTCACTTTCCGAATGAAAGTGCATTTTGTTTTGTGTTTTCATTCTTTTATCAGTACATAATGTTGTAGTAACATTAGTTACACTTTGACTACTGATCTATGTATGTTATGTACCGTATGCCATCAATCCTCTCGTGTTTAGTATCCAAATGACCACAAAATTATCTGTAACTTACTTTTTAAACAATGGTACATTTTATTGGAGTAGGAAAGTCACCATGCCGTCTTAATACACTTCAGATAAAACTTTAAAGTTCTATAATCCCAAACCATGCCCACAGACACATGGAACAAAGGGGGTTTTTCCCTCCAAAATCTCAACCCTTAGTATTGGCCGTTTCCCCAAAGATGGGTGGTGTTCAAGACCTTTAAAATGTCACGAACACCACCAATCGTTGGTCAGACGTACGAAACAGCTTGGAAACGACTCCCTCTTTCTTCAAGATCTTCCGGCAAGCTTCACTTCCAACAAAAACCACCACTCTGATCTTCAGGAGAACCTGGAAGAACATCTGACCCCACCCTAACTGGCTCTTCAAAGATTTCCTTTTCGCATCCGGCCTCTTGTGCAACAAGCCAATGCAAGTAACCGTTTCCTTTACCAACGAATTTAGATGCGTATTTTAAGTCTTAGTGAATCTCAAGGTGAATTGAATTTCCTGTGACGATTTCCCAGTTAGGGTGTGTTTAATTTTGAAGCTTGAATATTTCATTCCTTTTCTTTCAATCTCTTTCTCTTCTTTTTCTTTCTCTTCCTCCTTTCCTAGTTTTAACCTTTCTTTATTTTATTTTTGTTTTCTTAATTTCTTTGTTTGTTCGTGTAGCTAGTTCTTGTGTGTTTGTCTCATTTATTAAACGCCATATTTTTCACAAGTGAGCGTCTCTGGGTACGTTCTTAAATGCAAAGTTCCTGCAATATTCGGTCTGAACTACTTGCTCTTTTAATTTAATTTACGGTATAAAGTAAGAGGGGGTTACGTCTTTCTTGGCCAGGGAGATATCCTTTTTATAGAATTAATATAAATTATACTGTCTGTTTGGTGGACGAACAGACAAATAAGTGTAATGTTAATTTCATTACCGTCAATTCAACTTAACTTAAATATTTAGGAGTAACCTGTTATAATTACTTATAAATATTCAATTTTCTTTGCGAGCTAAATTCGCTACAATTACATACATAGATCAGTAGTCAAAGTGTAACTAATGTTACTACGACATTATGTTCTGATAAAAAAAAAAATGAAAACACAAAACAAAATGCACTTTCATTAGAAAAGTGAAGAGCAGATCATTTTGTATAAATTCTGGCATCAGGCCTTAAAAGGATATACAGCATTAGAACAGTTATACATTAACGTGCTGGGACCAGTAATTAACGTATAACGGATGTTAGTACAATGTCGTATTCTGATCAAATGAAATGCACCCTTGTCAGGAAAGTAAAGAACAGATAATTTTAAGTCAATTAAGTCTTAATAGAAGAGACACATTAATAGAGTTACATTAATAGGATCTTTAGCGTACAACTATAAACAATAAAGGAGATACATACAAGTATGGGTCATGGGATGTGGAGTATCTTATTCATTTTGTTTAATTAGAAAAAGGAATGCTTTATTGTATCAGTGTGTGTGTGTGTGTGTGTGTGTGTGTGTGTGTGTGTGTGTGTGTGTGTATGTTTGGGTGTTTTATGGTCGAGGTCTCTATGCGGTCAAACAGAGAACCTGCATGGGTTTATCTCGTCTTGTGGTAGGATCCAGACCTTCTGGAGCCAGTTGTGTGTGGGTGTGTGTTTTAGGATTAGAGGATTCGTGTCTTTGGACGGGGGAGTGGGACACTTTACGAATATATCACCCCCAATAAAAGTTTCAACTTTTGATTGAGGTGAAGGTGTCATAGGTTAAAGGGAATGCCTGGGACATGAAATCTAAATGATCTGTGCCAGACGCTACGCCTTAACTGTTGATTTGTGTAAAGCTGCTTTGAGACAATGTCTGTTGTGAAAAGCGCTATAAAAATAAACTTGACTTGATTTGATCTGTACTTCTACTTAGGTGAAGGAGGTGTGTACTTTTGCCACCTTTTTCACTGTTACAAAAAAAGAGAATACAGAGATAAATGACTACAGACCTCCTTACCATTTGTAATCATGTCCTCGGGTGCCTGTTCACTTACCCAGCTAACAGGGCAGTGGAGGATGTATTCACCATGCTACTGCATTATATCCTGTAATACCTCAGTCATACAGCAACTTGTCATTAAACACCATTATCCCAAATTGCAGCTTTCTGACAAACTGAGAGCAGCATGTCAGACTAAGGAAATTCATATCTGCACAACGAAAACTGGTGCCCCCAAAAATGTGTACTACAGAGCCTATTTTCAGACTACTGAAGTTGGCACTATAGTGGACATATGTTCCAAGATCCAGTTTGGCTGCCTGGCACAGTCAAAACTATAGGTTCTGTTCGTAACCCCAGTTCTCTGAAACATCAAGTGGAGACATCCACCTAGGGGAAGGGCATCCGTACCTGACCTCTTCAGAAGCATCCAATTGCACCAAGTCTGGCTTGACAGACAGGAGCCCAATGGTAGGTAAGGGAACATCCCTTACCTGAGTGCATAAGGCACCTGCACACGCTACCTTTCCTTGGTGAGCATATTCGCTTCTCGTGCAGCAAGTGGGGCAAACTTGGTGGATCTTTTCACTCAATGTTTCAGAGAACCTGGGTTAAAAACAATAACCTATTGTTCTCTTTCATCATCTCGTGTTCGAGATCCCCCTATGGGAGATATTGACAACTCCCGGGTTGCCCAATACACTCACAGTGAGGCCCTGTAAGCCAGAGGACGGCCCTCAAGGTGGTCCTCGGAACATCACAGAGTAGTAGACCTCACACACTGCGGTGAAAAACCATGAAGCCATGAAGAACATGCATGCTAAAACCCTGATGGCACCCAACATGCGGGCCGCATGCAGAGAAATACCACCAGTGAAAGATGGGAAACATTTAGTCATAAAGGCCTGGTAAGCCTGAGCAAAACCTTATCCCCATTGAGCAAGGATTTGGTGCACGAGGAATGAACCAAAAGTGCATGCAAATCACTGACACATTTGGCAGAAGCCAATGCCAGAAGCAGAGCTGTCTTTAAGGACAGGTGTTTAAGGGAGATATCCCCTAAGGGCTTAAAAGGCCATTGGGCCAGCACCAGCATAGAGAGGTCCCATGACATGCAGCGATAGCCGCTAAATAGACCTTAATCATAGAAAAGATTCTTCCATGATTAAGGAAAGTTCTTGCAGGTTAAGGTCCTGCAAGAAGCCCAAAATATCAGCGACTGAGCACAGATATGAAATGAGCTGGTGCATCTCGCACCACTCTTCAAACATACAATACTTGCAATCATAGATGGAATGTGTGGAAGAGGCCCTGGCATTCTGAATACTGGCAATAACATGAGAAGGAAGTCCCAAAGTGTTTCACTTTGCCCTCTCATGGGCCAGGCCCACAGAACCAACCTTTCTGGGTGAGGATGGTAGAGCTCCCTCCCTCCCTTGGGCCAGGAGGTCCGTTTGCAATGGAAGGAACCTCTTCCATAGCAGCCCCACTATCTGATGGTGGAGCCGCCACTCTCCGTAGAGTGGGTTCCCCCTGTTCAGAATGCCCAGGACGTTAATACCCGTAACGACAGAAAATGCCGCCTGCTCCATACCAACAGCTTCTGAGCTAGAGCATGAAGCTTGGAGAAGCACATTCCCCCTAGTTGATATGCACTACAGCTGTTGTATTGTCGCAGAGCACCAGCACATGATGCCCCTGCAAGGGGGGTAGGAAATGACTCAGAGCCTTCCACACAGAAAGGTGTTTGGCCACACACCATTCACTGATCTGCCTTTCTGTGTGGCTCCATACCCTGTTAAGGAGGCCACCCAGAGAGGGATCCCATGAGCTTAAAACTCCGAGCCTTTACAGTGGCGCAGCGCCACTGTGCACGTGCGCATCACCGTGACATAGCGGCAAAGATCGTGCAATTAACTGAGATGAATAGATATGGTGACATGGACAAGTCATAAGACCCTGTATTCTGAGACATTTGTGATACTGTACCCTTGCTTCTTCCCTTAACTGCGAGAGACAATTATGATCCAAGATGGTGGCGCGAGTACATCGCAAGGCTCAGGGTCTCTCCAGAATCTGCAATTTTGCGGTATTTCAGTTGCTCATATCGGGTCTGTTCGTGCAGAACAGCTGTGCTTATACATCGTACACCCGATGTGAGCTTTTGGATATTGGTTTACGACTTCCTGACAGTTTTATCGACAACCTTCATCTCCCTCCTGAGATCACCAGAACACCCCGAGGCAGCTTACTCTACTCGGCCGGGCAAAAGTGCTCGCAGGCGGCATCGAGATCATAAACAAAGGTGGGAGAAGCATGGTGGAGTGAAAGCTAAGCTAAAGCTAACACCACACTGGCTTTCTTTACCCAGCATCTTCCTCGCCAATGTTCGGTCACTGGTAAACAAAATGGAGGAAATTCGACTCAGCATCACACACAGCATGAAACTTCGAAACTGTAATGTCATGATCTTCACGGAAACATGGCTACACAGCGGCATTCAAGACAACGCTATTGAGCTAGCGGGACGACACACACTCCAGGCGGATAGGACATTAGATGACTCCGGTAAGACCAGAGGCGGTGGATTGTGCATTTACGTAACAAAGCTTGGTGCATGAACTCTGTTATTGTTGAAAGTCATTGTTCAGCTAACCTGGAGTTTCTAATGGTTAAATGTAGACCATTTTATCTACCACAAGAGTTTCCTTCCACTATTATTACTGCTGCTTACATTCCCCCGATGCTGATGCTAACAGTTATTGTTGCGGGAGATTTTAATCACTCGAACTTAAAGGCAGTGCTTCCAAACATTAGACCATGTATACACAAACATGGCTGGAGCTTATGTTGCGACCCCCCTCCCCCACCTGGGACAGTCAGATCACCTTTCTTTGTGCCTCACCCCTGAATATGCACCCCTCATCAACCTGGTAAAGCCATCAGTGAGAACCATCAAGGTGTGGCCCGCAGAGGCAGATTTCACACTTCAGGAAAGGTTTTCACACACAGACTGGAGTGCATTTGCTTCTCAGGCCACCAGGGACACTCTCACAGACATCGACTGCTACACCTCCTCTGTACTGGATTACCTCAGTTTAACCATAGACAGTGTTACTACCCAGAAACAGATCATCACATACCCAAATCAGAAGTCATCAATGAACAAGGAGATGCGCCTCCTGCTGAAGGCACGCACTACTGCCTTCAGGTCGGGTGACACTCAGGCCTACAGCACATCCAGAGCTAAGCTGAAGAGGGGCATCAAAGAGGCCAGGCACTGTTACAGACAAAAGATAGAGGAGCATTTTTCCAACTCTGACCCTCGACGCATGTGGCAAGGCATCCAGGCCATCAGTAATTACAAATCCTCCCACTCCACTCCTGCTGCCACTGATGTTCTCTTCTTGAATTAGCTTAATGACTTTTATGCTCGCTTTGAGAGAGACAACAAAGAAACTGCCAACAAGCTCAAACTCTCGGTTGATAACTCTCCAGTCAAACTCTCCTCCACAGATGTCTGCAATGCACTGAGCCGGATCAGCGCACACAAGGCCACTGGACCAGACAACATCCCTGGACGTGTACTCAGGGCATGTGCTGTGCAAGCTGGGATCTTTACCTACATCTTCAACCTGTCTCTTGCCCAAGCAGGTGTTCCCACTTGCCTTAGAAGCACCTCCATTGTGCCAGTGCCAAAACACTCCAACCCAACGTGTCTGAACGATGAAGGAGAGAATGTGCTTCTGCAACAGGCGCACGCACATTGTAAAAGAATTCAGCTGAGTGAAATTGCTCTTGCTCACATTGACTCTGAAAGCGAGCGCTGTGATGTGTGCAAGCACATGGGTGGTGTTTTGAAATCACTTTCTCTTTGAATTGGCTATAATCAGTCAATCGTCTATGTATGCCAGGATCTTGATACCCACTGTTCTCAGTGGCATGAGCCCTGCCACCTCACACAGACAGAAAGTCCTTGGACGTATTGAACATACAAGAGAGCCGTGTGATAGCATTCTGAAATTGTATTTCCTCAAATGTTTGTTTAACATTCTAAAATCCAGAATGGGACAGAGGAGGGATGAGATTTCGTTTTTCAGAATGTAAATGGAAAATAACTCAGTTGAAACACGGGGGTGCTCTGGCAAACTGAAGTCAGAAACCAAATCAGAAAACAGAGTGCATCAACAGACCACTAAGAGCATTGTTGGTGCACCCCTGCTCACTCTTCAAATCAGAAAATTAACAGAAAAATAATCACAGACCACAAACATTCAAGCTATAACCTCTTTGAACTGGTCCCATTTTGTAGGCACTATAAAATCATCTGTGTTAAAATAACTAAAATGCACAAAAACTGTTGTTTTATTCATTATGAACAGTTAATATGGACACTAATAATTTTCCTGCAGTTGTTGTGGTATAGTGCATTATATTACTGCTACCATGCTTAAGTGATTTTGGACAAATGCAATATTGCATTTTGTTTATACTGGACTTTTTTGAATTGTTACATTTTTTTCTTCAACTCAGTGTAAGTATTAGAAGCATCTGTAAGCAAAATATAAATTCCTTGATTGGTTGATGGATGCAATCTTTCATCAACCAGCCTGCTCTGACTGCATGCTATATAGTGAAAATGATGGAAATGATAAACATGCCCAACCCTCCAGACTACTGATCTTGATTTGTGTGTTTTTGTAGATTTGTTATGATCTGTAAGGGATTTTGTCGTAGAGCTCCATTATACAAGTCAGAGTCTTAACACCAGAGAAAGCTAAAAATAAGAATTCACACTAATTGTCAGGCCATGATCTGTTTTTATTTAGTGTTTTTATACTGATGATTGCAGCAGAGCTGGACTGCAGATTCAGTACCTATGACACTTTAAACCAGCAGTTTGGATTTCATTCTCTCCATGACTTTAGAAGAGTTGCATTTACAAAATAAATACTGCAGAGATTTGGAAATGGAAAATCACTTCTCCATAATGAAAACAACACCACTGAAAGAACAGTCAGTGAGCGGTCGTTCTCAAAACTAGTCTTGGTAAATAAATGAATAAAAACAGGTTGCAATTTGTTATGGGCCACTGTCATCTCTGTTAGCTTATGTCTCTTGAGAGCAACATTCTCCAAAAAATGTTACTGAGTTTATAAAGGACTTCTAAGCAAAAAAAAAAAAAAAACACAGAGGAGACATTTTAAGTTATTCATACTTGAGCACAAATTGAAATGTGTAGGCGTTGACTAATGGGCAAAGTAGTGAATATAGAGGATGGTGAGGATAGGGTGGGGAGGTGTATACTGTAAAGCTGTAACTTGCTGTAAGGCTTCTGGTTACCTAAAGGCACCCCTGGGTGGCTGCATGATTATGTATATATATACACACACACACACATATACCAATGGGCATATAATGACATTGCCAGTGATAACAGAATTTATAGACCAGTTCGTCTAGGGGAAATGTATTGCTCTGCAGTAAATATTTATTAGCTTTTTTTTCTATTAATAAAACAAAAAAATGCTAATGCCTTTTAACATGCTATTTTGCCTTTTCAGAATTTATGATCTGTGTGCAAACTCAACCTTGCTTTCCTAGCAGCCTGTTTGGTATGTACATTTCTGAACATGTCTAATGTTTCAAGAAAGATCCTTTGGAAAACTGACAGAAGAAAGAGTGCAACCACGATTTAACCATTATACTGTATACAAGATATAGTAAATTACATCAGACATAAAATACATCAAACAAGAAAGATGTTATAGCCCTAAACATGGAGCCTCAGAAGTGAACATGATTTGGGGAACAGTCTGTATTCAGAGAGAGATGTATAGCATCACTGACAATAAATCCACACCAAGCATTAGTCATGTTCACGATATAGCATCAATATATTTCCACATGTACAGCCAATTTCAAAGTTTCTGACAGTAAAACTGTATCTCAGCAATGAGACCAACACAAAATAACACTGATAATAACACACTTAGAAATAACACACTTGGTAGGCATCTTCAGGATGATGGAGGATGATGCAGCGAGTCTCAAAGGGAACGTACCCGGTAAAGATCTTTTCCTCTTTTGTATGTTTTTATGTGGTATGATTTAAATATAACATGTTAAAAGTAAATAATATTAGTGAATATTGGCTTTATTTTTATTTAAGTAATATTTTTGGTTGTCCAGAACGAATTACCGAAGTTTCTGTTCATTATTATGGGGACATTTGTATCGGGATACGAACTTTTCAGGTTACGAATAAAGTACCGGAACGAATTAAATTCGTAACCCGAGGTTCCACTGTACATACAAATTTAATCCATGTTTCTTTAAAACAAATTACATCAGTCTCCTGATTAGTAAGAGATTATAGTTTAATAAAAGCACAAAGCAACAGACCTAAGTAGCCTATAATAATTAAGTAAAGCCATAATATAATTCAATTCAATTCAATTCATTTTAATTTGTATAGCGCTTTTAACAATGAACATTGTCTCAAAGCAGCTTTACACAGATAATGTGGTGATTAAACGTAAATATGTTCTTTGTAAGTATGTTTGTCCCTGATGAGCAACTATGGCAAGGAAAAACTCCCCGAGATGGCATAAGGAAGAAACCTTGAGAGGAACCAGACTCAAGAGGGGACCCATCCTCATCTGGGTTACACCAAATGTCCATTTGAAGCAGATATACAATGTTGCTGGGGTACAGTGATGATGTTAAGAACAAATCGAGTGTGTGTCCACCACTATGAGTGGGTCCTATAACATTCTGATTAATTTCAACTGACTCTAGAATGAACACAACTGCTGCTCTTAAGGAGTCTTCCTGATTATCGAAATGAATATTATAGTCACCAATAATTAATGCTTTGTCTACAGAAGTAGCTTAATTTGTGATGAAATCTGCAAATTCTATTAGATAATCAGAGTAGAGCCCTGGGGGTCTATAAATAATAATTAGTGGAATTAACTGACTGGACCTGCTTTCGAACACTGAATATTTTATTTTGGTGTAAAAACTTATGCATTTTTGTTTAGTCTTTTGTGTGACGTTTAGATTATTATTATAGATATCTGCGACTCCGCCTCCTCTGCCATTTAGACAGGGTTGGTGTATGTAACTATACCCAGGAGGACTCGCTTCATTTAATGCTACATATTCATTCGATTTAATCCATGTTTCTGTCAAACACATTATAATAAACTCCTGGTCGGAAATAATTTCGTTTATAGTAAGCGCTTTTGACGTGAGAGATCTAATATTCAACAATCCTATTTTTAGATCAGAGGTGCTGGCTGTGCGTTCAGTCCTATTTAATTTAGTGCTAATCAGGTTACTAAGACAGACTTTCTGATAATTCCTATATTTTGGTTCTGCTCGGGGGACAGACACAGTCTCAATATGGTGGATCCTGAGTGACGACTCTGTACAGCTAGCAGACGGTCGGTTTAGCCTGTCTGTCTGCTCCCTTGCCTTGGCTTTAGACAGTCACTTGTTAACTAGTGCTGTTCTGAGACTATTACCTATACTACAAGAAATGAGAGCAGCACCTTCCCGGGTGGGATGGATACCGTCCTAACAAGCCAGCCTTGCCCTCAAAAATGCTCCAATTATTAATGAAGCCCACATTGTTTTTGGAGCACCACTCAGACATCCAGCAGTTCAGCGACTAGAACCTGCTGTAGGCTACATCGCCACATCGCATTGGGATGGGGCCAGAGCATGTTACAGCATCGGACATTGCCTTCACTAATTTACACACCTCTATAATATTACTTTTAGCAACCTCTGACTGTCGAAGGCGTATATCTTTAGCTTCTGTGTGAAAAACTATCTTAGAGCTTGTTTGTTTGTGTGTGTGTGTGTGTGTGGTAAATACTCCTGCCACACACATGCTGGTTTTAGACTCACCTGTACCCTGACCTGTATAGAACAATAACTTAAGCTAAATGAATGGAATGGAGTGGAATGGTATTCCAGGTTTTTAAGACAATTTAAGGCACTGGTGGATCCGTCTGAAATCTGATTGGCCTATGAAATGCCCCTATCCTGTCCTTCATCGCAGATCTGTCAAATAATTGTAATATCTTAACTTTAAATGTAATCTGTATAATTTAATTCAGACTATGTCAGGCTGACGACCATGACGCAGAAGCGGAAATAACTGAATTATTGTCCTTTATTCTCAAAACACAAACAAAAGCACTCACTCCGAAACACAGAGAAGGAAGAACTGAAAGTATCCGCTCGGTATGAGTATTCCACAACGAAACTAGAGTCCGAAAACTAAAGTAAACTCCCACGACATAGAATAGTCCTTACGGGAACGGAGTTCGGCGACAGGACCAGTGGGGAATGCTGGCGGTCGAGCAGCCACTGGAAATCACCCCCATGAAGTACAAGAACTGACAGCCTGTGACTCGAGAACGTGAGTTTATATTGTCTAATCCATAATGAGCCACAGCTGTTGGTGATCATGGCAGGCACAAGATAACGAGGCAGCGTGACCGCTACCGAGGGAGGCGTGGCAGGGGGATCCCTGACAGTACTGCTCCCCCCCTCCAGGGGTGACACCTGATGCCCCAAAACCCACCTACGCCAGGCGGGCCAGGGCACTCTGAGGAAGGCCTCTCCAACCGCTTAGGAAAGGAGGCCCAATAAACATCGCCATGGGACTGGGGAAGACTGGGAAGAGCCCAAGGCAAAGCGGCATTCTCTGTGGCGACCACGAATGGCACGACGCCCAGCACGGAGACCTGGAATGGAGCAACGCCCTTGAAGAAGACTGGAGGCTGAGCGAAGTCCCTGGCAGAGATTAGAGGCGGAGCAATCTCCACGGCGGGGAACCAGAACTGGACGGCGTCCATGAGACAGACCGGAGGTTGGAGGACGTCCCAGGCGGAGACCATAGGCCGAGCGACATCCCCGGCGGAGATCAGGAATATTGTGCCACCCTCTGAGGGACCTGGAGGCGAGCCGTCACCATCAGAGGGACCTGGAGGCGAGCCATCGCGCTCCTGGAGACACTCTGTGGCGGCACGGTCAGCTCGTGGGAACTTTGAGACACCATGGCACGCTCGCAGACGCTTGGAGATGGTGCAGTGCGTCCATTAGAACTCCGAAACACAGCAACGTGCTTGTAAAGACTTAGGGGCAGAGCCTTATGCACGTGAAAGCCCTGGAACGGAGCCTAGCGTTCTTGGATGCACTGCGACGGAGCCACGTGCTCTGAATAACCTTGGGGTGGAACCAAGCACCTGGGAGAACCTTGAACCAGAGCTGTGCTCCTGGGAGAATCCAGGAGTGGAGCTGCATGCTCTGAAGAACCTTGAGACGGAGCACTTTCATCCTCGAGGGGATTGTCGTGGAGACCCGCCAACTCCATCCCAAAGAAGCCCGATGAACTTGGCGAGTGAGCCATAATTGCCCCCTTTGGTGCTCCATAATGTGCCTGCTTTGAAGAGAGCATTACCAGGCAGGAGGAAAATACAGAATGTGATCTGGCTCGTTCGGAGGGGAACTGGGAAAAATGTTCCTTCACATACTCGCCGATGCTCTGCAGGAATCCGCCCAATTCGTCTCGCTCCCCGGAGAAACGAGACAGTCGCTGAGCCGGGTCCGGCTGCCAATCCATCGCGGTTGACATTGCGGTAGGGCGAATTCGCTTTAGGTCGGTTCTTCTGTCAGGCTGACGACCATGACGCAGAAGCGGAAATAACTCAATCATTGTCATTTATTCTCAAAACACAAACAAAAGCACTCACTCCGAAACACGGAGAAGGAAGAACTGAAAGTATCCGCTCGGGACGAGTATTCCACAAAGAAACTAGAGTCCGAAAACGAAAGTAAACTCCCACGACATAGAATAGTCCTTATGGGAACGGAGTTCGGCGACAGAACCAGCGGGGCATGCTGGCATGCTGGTTGCGCAGCCACTGGAAATCACCAGCATGAAGTTCAAGAACCGACAGCCTGTGCCTCGAGAATGTGAGTTTATATCGTCTAATCTATAATGAGGCAGAGCTGTCGGTGATCATGGCAGGCACAGGATAACGAGGCAGCCTGACAGCTACCGAGGGGGGCGTGGCAGGGTGAATCCCTGACAGCGGCCGAGGGAGGCGTGGCAGGGGGATCCCTGACAGCGGCCGAGGGAGGCGTGGCAGGGGGATCCCTGACAGACTTACTATGTTAAATGGTGAGTTAGCTGGCTAATTAGTTCAGTTTCACAGATTATTTTACAGTTGCTGATAAAACCTATAATGTTGGTCTTAAAACAGCTACAGTAAATACTTGTTTTAAATTAAATTAAAATCTGGTAAATATCTGAGGTAGAAAGTGAACAAATACTTTGACATGGAGTTCTGACTGGAATAAAAAGCCGCTAGCAAATTATCAGTAAATTGCATTTTTGTGTTAACTGTTATGTTGTAAAACATGTAGAAAACATTAGGGGAAAGGACAAAATCTCTGTCAATGAGAATCAGATTAAGGTGCAGTTCCCAGCCCTTTCTAACAGTTTAGCTGAATTTTGCGCAGCAAGGACATCGTGAAAAACACTATCATTTTTGACACTTAATTTAGATTATAAAACATTGAGAGGCAGAAAATATTTCTTGTCATTACTTCTTGTCATATGCCCCTGTTATGTTGTGTGTCATTTAATGATAACAAGGCAGTTGCCTGTGCAGGGTAAAAAAAGAAAAAAAGTTTTTCTTTTTATATTAATGGAAAACAAATCCAAAATAGCAGGCAGAATCACAAATGTAATGCAGGATAAGGTCAGGAAATTGGTAAAAACATTACTGGGCAAGGCAAAAAACAATAATGCAGTATCTTTTCTTTTCTAATGCAGAAACCAAACAAGATGAAGACCTTAAAACCTGAAAACAAGAAACAAAAGGCCATGTAAATTACTGAACATTTTATTTACACATTAACACAAGGAGGTGTTAAACAAACTAATCAAAGGGTCAACTCAAAATAGCTGTAAACACTTAAAATTTGTGAGGGAAACATAATATCAATCAAAACACAGAAGCCCATGGCATATGCAAGCATGGAAATGTAGGCATGCATTGCAGAATGCAATGCTCAACTTTAGGGGGATCACTGACACTGCAGTGTATTTCAGGTCTACCAGATTTCTTAATATAATTACACCTTTCTGTCAATAGTTGTAGCATTTTAGTGTATTCTTGCAACATGTATTTGTGTTTCAGCTGTTGGTTTAGATAAAGACAGCCAGAGTGTTATTGAAGGGGATCGTAATCCAACTTTAAAACCAGAGTCACTAAGCAGTCCTTCTGGCCAGTAATCATGTTCTTCCAAACATTGTAATATGGTTTTTTTTTTGTTGTTGTTGTTTTTTTTGTGTAAAAAAAAAAAAGAAAACAATTCAATTATTAAAATATTTAATTAGTGACGGTAAAGCTCCAAATCCAGAAAGATATTTCACCACCATATTCACAGCATTTACTTCACACACTGTGGAGCTGCTACAACAAAATGGGAGCTGGTGAGGAAGCTATCAATGGTGCTGCAGGAGAAGCTAAGATCTAAAGAGACAGGTTTATTCAATCTCTTCAGGAAGTAAGTAGAACACCTTTCTGTCAGGCTGTAAATTAATGTAAATTAATAGTAAAATACTGCAGCTACAGCCAGTAATTTGCTGTTTATTTTATAATACTGTACAAATCTTGATTTGCCTCTGTGGGAATTAAAAAAAAAAGTGATGCCAGGTCATGTGCAAACACTGCATATAATTACAGTGTTTTAAACATTGATGGACAATGGACATTAGGTTTACAAAAATAAATACATTCAGGATAAACTATGAATTAAAAATCAATAAATAAAAAATCTACTACTAGAAGAATTGAGATATTTCTGACAGGTACAGAAACAGACAGTTTAGGATTGCTGGTATTTTAAGAATAGATAGATAAAACTTTGTTGTCATTGCATAATACAGGTAAACAGCAGAGAAATGCAGTTTAGCATCTAACAGAACTGTGGAGTTCAGCAGGGCGATGGTAGATGCAAAAAGTTGGCCATGAACCTGATGGTTCTGGTGTATATGTTTCTCTGTCTGTGATAAGGATCTGAGGAGTCTTTAATGATATTGTGTGCTCTGCATAGACATGCATAGACATTGACCACAATTTAGGTCTTTCTGTTCACAAACACTAAAGCTGCCACACTGTGATGGAATAGCCTGATAGTAGAGAAAGTTAGTAAAAGAAACTCAGATTATTAGGTCTGCATATAAGATCAATATACAATATACTAGGTGAAGGGACTATTCCCCCGACTCCGGCATTAGAGCCCTCGCAGCGGGGCAAATGGGTGACGACTCGGCGGCATACTCGCAAAGCCAAAGCTAACTCTAAGGCTCGCCCACAGGAGCACCATTCCTCTCCACTTCGCGTGTCCAACAGGTTTGCTCTCCTCAGTGAAGCACCCGCTGAGAAACCTAAAAGAGCTCTGTTTTTAGGAGACTCTATTCTGAGGCACGTGAAATTAGCTAGACCTTTAGGAGCACCAGTAGCACAGGTTATGTGTATACCGGGAGGCAGGGCGCCGGACATAGCAGGTCACCTTAGATTTTTAGGAAAGCACAGGTTCTCTAAAATAGTTTTCCACACAGGAGCTAATGATATACGCCTTCGACAGTCAGAGGTTACTAAGAGTAATGTTATAGAGGTGTGTAAATTAGCGAAGGCAATGTCCGATGCTGTAGTATGCTCTGGCCCCATCCCAATGCGACGTGGCGATGTAGCCTACAGCAGGTTATGGTCACTGAACTGCTGGATGTCCGAATGGTGCTCCAAAAACAATGTGGGCTTCATTAATAATCTGTGCATTTTTGAGGGCAAGGCTGGCTTGTTAGGGCGGGACGGTGTCCATCGCACCCGGGAAGGTGCTGCTCTCATTTCTTGTAGTATAGGTCATAGTCTCAGAACAGCACTAGTTAACAAGTGACTGTCTAGAGCCAAGGCCAGGGAGCAGACAGACAGGCTAAACCGACCGTCTGCTAGCTGTACAGAGTCGTCACTCAGGATCCACCATATTGAGACTGTGTCTGTCCCCCGAGCAAAACCAAAATATAGGAGTTATCAGAAAGTCTAACTTTAAGTAACCTGATTAACATTAAATTAAATAGGACTGAACGCACAGCCAGCACCTCTGATCTAAAAATAGGATTGTTGAATATTAGATCTCTCACGCCAAAAGCGCTTACTATAAACGAAATTATTACCGACCAGGAGTTTAATATAATGTGTTTGACAGAAACGTGGATCAAATCGAATGAATATGTAGCATTAAATGAGGCGAGTCCCCCTGGGTATAGTTACATACACCAACCCCGTCTAAATGGCAGAGGAGGTGAAGTAGCAGCTATTTATAATAATAATCTAAACGTCACACAAAAGACTAAATACAAATGTAAAACATTTGAAGTTCTTTACACCAACATAAAATATTCAGTGCCCGAAAGCAGGTCAAGCCAGTTAATTTCACTAATTATTATTTATAGACCCCCAGGGCCGTACTCTGATTTTCTGATAGAATTTGCAGATTTCATTACAAATTTAGCTACTTCTTTAGACAAAGCATTAATTGTTGGAGACTTTAATATTCATTTTGATAATCAGGAAGACTCCTTAAGAGCAGCAGTTGTGTCCATACTAGATTCAGTTGGAATTAATCAGAATGTTATAGGACCCACTCATAGTGGTGGACACACTCTCGATTTGTTGTTAACATTTGGATTAAAAATAAAACTTAGTTATATTTCCACAGTCTGAAGCTATTTCAGACCATTATCTAATCTCGTTTCAAATTTGCCTAAGTCATTGCATTTCTACCTTACCACGTTACCGTGTTAAGCGTACTTTCATGTCAGCTACAGCAGCGCGTTTTATTAATAATCTTCCAGAAATTACGATATTAGATAAATCTCCGTCAGACCCCGCAGAGCTTGATCGGGGCCACTGAACATCTAGAAACAACCTTACATTACACTCTAGATGATGTAGCTCCCCTTAAGACCAAAATGATCAGGGAGGAAAAATTAGCACAGTGGTATACTGATCATACACGCACCTTAAAACAGACCACTCGAAAATTAGAACGTAAATGGCGTCAAACAAAATTAACAGTATTTCAAATTGCATGAAAGGAGAGCCTCCTAAATTATAAAAAAATCTCTTAGTGCTGCTAGATCAGCATATTTCTCCACCCTCATAGAAAATAACAAGCATAATTGTCAGGGTTCCACCTGCCACGCCCCCTTTGATATTAAGACCCGAGCGAGCTGTACTCCGGCTTCCGCCTTTTGTTTCGCTCACACCGTGACAGAATAACGAACCTCCTGAAAAGGATATAATTTACAAAAAAAAAAAAAAAAGGGAAAAATGATCGGGTTGCTGCCGTGGTCCCGGCTCGCTTCTCCGGCGACAGGGCTGGGTGGGGTGGATTTATACGGAGCGTTGGTGAATATATAGACTTTTATTTATCCTCTTACCCCACTGAAGCAGGCAAGATCGCACTCCACATTTCTCTGCTGTCCTCTCTCTGGCCAGTGAGTTGTGGAGCGCCTCTGGTGGCGAATTCGGCTCGTGCGCCCGGTTTATCCGGCTTCTCACCCGGGAACTAGGGATGGTCACCGCAGATCTCCACCATCTCTCTTCCGTTACCGAAAGCACGACTCCGCTCCAGTGGTTGCCGAAGAGCTCCGTTCCGTACCAGAGTTTCCCGGAGAGCGCCGCTCCGTTCCAGGACCTCCGGGGGATTTGCACCCTGCTCCAGACCCTGCACCAGACCCTCCAAGAGGGCTCTGCTCCACCCCAGGACCTCCAGGAAATCTCTGCCCTGCTCGAGGCCCTTCAGGATGGCTCCACTTCGCCCCAGGGCCTCCAGGAGATTCTCAGCCTGCTCCAGGACCTCCAGGGGAGCGTAGCTCCGCCCCAGGACCTCCAGGAGAGCTCAGCTCCGCTCCAGGGTTTCCAGGACAGCTCTGTTCCACTCCAGGGTTTCCGGGACAGCTCCTTCCCGCTCCAGGGTTTTCAGGACAGCCCAGCTCCGCTCCAGGCCTCCCCAGAAAGCTCCTCTCGGTCACAGAGTGTCTTTGAGAGCTCCTCTCAGCTTCAGGACCTCCATGAGAGCACAGCTCCACTCCAGTGCGTCCCCGAGAGCACCTTTCCGCTCCAGAGTTTCCGGGACAGCTCCTTTCTGCTCCAGGATCCTGAAGAAAGCTCGGCTCCACTCCAGGATCTCCAGGCGAGCTCCTCTCCACTCCAGGACCTTCAGGCGAGCTCCTCTCCGCTGCTGGACCTCCAGGAGAGCCCAGCTCCGTTCCAGGACCTCCAGGAGAGCACAGCTCCACTCCAGTGCGTACCCGAGAGAACCTTTCCGCTCCAGAGTTTCCAGGACAGCTTTTTTCTGCTCCAGGATCCTGAAGAAAGCTCGGCTCCACTCCAGGATCTCCAGGCGAGCTCCTCTCCGCTTCAGGACCTTCGGGCGAGCTCAGCTCCGCTCCAGGGTTTCCAGGAGAGCGTGGCTCCGCCCCAGGACCTCCAGGAGAGCGTGGCTCCGCCCCAGGACCTCCAGGAGAGTGTAGCTCCGCCCCAGGACCTCCAGGAGAGCTCAGCTCCGCTCCAGGGTTTCCAGGACAGCTCTGTTCCACTCCAGGGTTTCCGGGACAGCTCCTTCCCGCTCCAGGGTTTTCAGGACAGCCCAGCTCCGCTCCAGGCCTCCCCAGAAAGCTCCTCTCAGTCACAGAGTGTCTTTGAGAGCTCCTCTCCGCTTCAGGACCTCCAAGAGAGCACAGCTCCACTCCAGTGCGTCCCCGAGAGCACCTTTCCGCTCCAGAGTTTCCGGGACAGCTCCTTTCTGCTCCTTTCTGCCGGGACAGCTCCTTTCTGCCAGGATCCTGAAGAAAGCTTGGCTCCACGACAGGATCTCCAGACGAGCTCCTCTCCGCTCCAGGACCTTCAGGCGAGCTCCTCTCCGCTGCTGGACCTCCAGGAGAACCAGCATGCCCCCGAGAGCTCCTCTCCGCTCCGTAGAGCCTCCGAGAGCTCCTCTCCGCTCCAAGGTCTCCAGGAAAACTCAGTTCCGCCCCGGAGCTTCCCAGTGCACTCAATTTGGACTCAAGGCCGTGAAAAGGACGTCGTACCTCCCCGAAGGCAACGACTCGCCTCACGGCCTCCCCGAAGGCGACGGCTCGCCTCACGGCCTCCCCGAAGGCGACGGCTCGCTCCACGGTCACCCAAAATGCGACAGCTTGCCTCGCTGTTCCTCTGGAGGTATGGCCATGTCACAGAGCTTCTCTCTGCCCCAGAGCATCCCTGAGAGCTCCTCTCCGCTCCACAGCGTCTCCGAGAGCTCCTCTCCGCTCCACAGCGTCTCCGAGAGCTCCTCTCTGCTCCACAGAGTCTCAGAGAGCCCCTCTCTGCTTCAGCACGTCCCGCCTCCGAGCTCCTTTGGTGGTGATGTCTTGCCTCCGTGCGACTCCGAGGGCGAAGTCACGCCTCTGAGCTCCTCTTTTGAAGACGTCTCGCTCCCGAGCTTCCTGGAAGGCGACGTCTCGCCCCAGAGCTCCTCCTTTGACGACGTCTCACTCCCGGGCTTCCTGAAAGGCGAAGTCTCGCCCCAGGGCTCCTCCTTCGACGACGTCTCGCCTCAGGGCTCCTCCGATGGCGACGTCTCGCCCCAGGGCTCCTCCTTCGACGACGTCTCGCCCCAGGGCTCCTCCTTCAACGACGTCTCGCCTCCGGGCTCCTTTGATGGCGGTGTCTCGCCTCCGGGCTCCTCCGATGGCGACGTCTCGCCTCCGGGCTCCTCCGATGGCGGCGTCTCGCTTCCGGGCTCCTTCGATGGCAGCGTCCTGCCTCCGGGCTCCTCCGATGGCGGCGTCCCGCCTCTGAACTCCACCGTGGACGTCACTCGCCCTCTGGACACCACTGGGGTCGTTTTTCTGATTCCAGGCTCCACCGGGTGCGTCACTCGTACTCCGATCTCCACTACGGATGTAGCTCCGATCCGGACCTCCCCATTGGGCATCTATCCAGCCCTGATCGCCGCCGAGGGCATCACTCGGTCTCGGGTCTCTGCTGTGGAGGTCGCTCAACCTCGGGACTCCACTGAGGGCGCAGCTTAGTCCCTATCCGACACTGGGGCTGTCTCTCTGCCTCCTGGCTCTGCCGAAGACGTCCCTTCGTCCCTGGTATCCGCTACAGGCAGCTCTCCGTCCCCGGTTGCCGCTGGAACCGTTTCTCCGGCCTTCGTCCTGGCTCCGATCTTCGCCGGGGGTTTTGCTCTGAGTCTGGCCTCCGCGATGGGCTGCGCACCGTTTCAGACTTCCCCTGGGAGCTCGGGTCCATCACATGCATTCGGGTTGAGCATCGTCCGGTTCCTGCGCTTCGCCTGGGCTGTCGCCCCGCCTCAGATCCTTTCTGGCCTTCTCCGGTTCTGCGGCGGTTCTGACCAGGTCCCGTTCGACCCTGGACGGACACCGGGATCCTCCTCCGAGTGCCCTGGCCCTCTGAGCGTCTGTGGGTTTGGGGCGTCAGGTGCCGCCCCTCAGGGGGGGGGGTAATGTCAGGGTTCCACCTGCCACGCCCCCTTTGGTGGCTCTCTATGCCTCCACTCTCCATAGAGCTCCAGGTTTAACGAGGCACACCTGGAGCTTATCATCACTCATGCCTCCACTCTCTCTGAAGCCCCAGGTTTAATCACGCTCCCCTGGGGTTCATCATCACTCCACCCCGCTTCTATATAAGCTCCTCTTTCACTCCCTATCCCCGTTCGTTATTGTTTGTGTTGGACTTCCCGTACTGCATGTTTTTGTCGTTCCGGCTTTCGTACAGGACTTCTGTCATCCGTTCCATCCGGACTCCAGAATCCCGTACCGACTGCGCTTCCCCTCCCTGTGCATCTCGGGTCAGCTACGCTTCTCCCAATGCGCTACTCGGACTAGCTCTCTCAACCTAAGGACTGCCGTGTGCGTATGTGCGCGTGTGTGTGTTGGTGTGTGTGTGCGTGTGTGTATCTCTCTCTCTTTCACGCATGCTATTAAGACCCGAGTGAGCTATACTCCGGCTTCCGCCTTTTGTTTCGATCACACCGTGACAATAATCCTAGATTTTTATTCAGCACGGTAGCAAAATTAACAGGGAATAAAAGCACTGCACTAACATGCACACCATCATTAGGTAGTAATGATTTTATGAATTTTTTTAATAATAAAATTGAAAACATCAGGCAAGAAATCCAGACGGTTAATATAAATCCAAATTATTTTACAAGTAACCCTGTAGACACCAGTGTAATTTATAACGGACAATCAACTACAAAGCTTCACTCCTATTCATGAGAATGACTTAATTTCATTAATCTCCTCATCAAAATCATCAACCTGCATTCTCGATCCCTTGCCGACTAGTTTCTTTAAACAGATAAGTCCAGAGGTAATCAAACCAGTTTTAAAAATAGTTAACTCTTCCATTAGCACTGGTTATGTACCTAAATTTTTTAAACTGGCAGTTATCCACCCTCTTATTAAGAAACCTGACCTTGACCCATGTCAGTTGTCCAACTACAGACCGATATCGAATCTCCCCTTTATATCCCGAATTTTAGAAAAGGTTGTAGCACAGCAGTTATGCTCACACCCACTTATGAATAACATTTTTGAAATGTATCAGTCAGGATTTTGGCCTCATCATAGCACAGAGACGGCGCTAGTTAAGGTGGTAAATGACCTGTTATTGGCCTCTGATCAGGGTTTTGTTTCCTTACTT
>MU596817.1:5972634-5987899 GCA_024362625.1 Silurus asotus
TATATATATATATATATATATATATATATATACAATATATAAAATGAGACATTCGGAGAGAATAAGAAAGGAGAACATGCTGTAGAGTAGATTGAAAAATAATAATAATAATTAAAAGATCCTATGCAGTGTACACCCTCCTCAGCAGCAAGGGGCCAGGATGTACAACAATGTCTGACTTTGACAAGCACAATTTGTCTTTTACAGTGTGGCAAGGGTAAATTAAAGTATCTTATCTTGATTCATTTAGCCTTCAGCATGAAGCAAGGTGAATGGAAGGTGGCACAAATCAGGGAATAGGATGTCAGCAGTAGTGTAAACAGTGTAAATGTTGTTCCATCACTTATGGTGGGACAACCCCTCTGCTCCCCCTAGGTCACATTTATTTAAAGCCAATGCCAAAGAATCAAAGGTTTGGAGAACGAAAAAGAGGTTCTGTATTACCCTAAAAGACTGCTAGTTTTAATCTTTAAATAGGGGCATATCATGCATCTCCTTAATTGGTTTCAACTGGGTCAATTGTTTATCAAATAATTCTCCGAAGCAGGAAGAGATCAGAATTATCAACATTATTATCCAGATAACAAACAGCATGACAGACAGAAGGCACAACAGGTAACAGGTTTACACAAAGCTGCTACACAATTTATGAAACAGTTAGAAGTTTAGGAATGAATTAATAAAGTGCAAAACACAAATAGAAAGCACTGTTAAGTGTCTAAGTAAAGTAATGAAGCACTATGAGTGTCCTGAACAGCTACAATGAGTCTTAACAAAGATTCTACAGGTTAAACAATCCTATCTTTTCCAAAAAGGCATTCCCCCAATACACTCTCAAGAAATTTGACCATTGGTTACAAAAAGAATTCAGGTAACAAAGTGACACTTAATATAATTAATAGATGTTAAGTGTTGAAAGTTTAAGTAAATTTCATTAAATGCATTATTTAAATGTATTAAAAATATTAAGTCCATATATCCAATATTAAGTTCCAAAATTCATTCCCCCAATCCAATCTAAAGAAATTTGACCATTGGTTACAAAAAGAATTCAGGTAACAAAGTCACACTTAATATAATTAATAGATGTTAAGTGTTGAAAGTTTAAGTAAAATGCATTAAATGCATTATTTAAATGTATTAAAAATATTAAGTCCATTATGATAAAAATCAAAAGTTAAAATGTGTTGCATTTAAATTATGAGTTAATCTATTTAATACATTTAGTATAAATAAAATAATTAAATAAAATATATATTTCCACATGTCCATTACCCTGGCTGAAATTAATATTTTAATATAATTATCATAATTAATATTTAGTTAATGTTAGTTAAATATTAGGTAAATATTTTAATTTATTGCTATTTACTATAAATCCAAGTAAATTGTTTTTATAAAATCTTGAGGTATATGTTCTGACTTGAATTAATTAATATTGTTCTCTTATATTTGTGCATTATGACTCTTCTACTATGACAGATTGGAATAAAAAGCTCTATTTAAAAAAATATAATAATTATAAAATAAAAAAAAAGGCTTAAAAGTTAAAAACTTTAGCGCTACAGCCCTGTTTTTGACACAGACACCAAGAACATGAAACTCAATAATCGTGACTATTAATAATAATAAAAAGAAATGTCATGCCACAATGCATGCTGGATGTTTGTGTAGTACAAAATTTCCAGCATGAACAAATTTTGGAGCTGCATGGTTCTGCTATTTTCTTTTATTTCGGTGTTGTTTGTGATGTTATTTTTAGTAGACTATGTGCGATGTACAAGGTTGATATTTCTTTTTTTGTTTGTTTGTTTTTTTGTTTGATTGTCACCAGCCTAGAGATTAGTATGCAAATTTTTTGATATCTGTGTGTATTTGCCATAGTTCAAAATGTTTTTTGTGCATGGTTTGCTCAGAGCCATTTCACAATAATTGATGGGTATTGTATCAGTGGTGCAGTTGTATTAGTTATGTAGCACACTTTTAATAAAAGATCAAGTATCGGGTGATGTGTGAATTGCATGAGGTCTGTGACATCACAAACACTTGGTTCTTTTGGCTTTTCTGTTATAAAAGCAATGCTTAATAAACAAAACTAACAACAGCAAAGAAAAATTAAGTTGAAGATGAGATCGTTCAAGCACCCAACTACAGCAAACACTGTTCCCCTTCAGGAACTCGATATAGGACGATAAGGATATCGGTCCTTCCGTGCGGCCTAGCGCCCTTGCCCCGTGCCTTCACAGAGTGTGGCACTGACCCCGCTGCGGCTTCAGGGCATCCGCATTCTGTATTATATCAATGATTGGTTGATGTTGGCTCGTTAGAGCGGCTGGCGGTTCGGCATTGAGATGCTGTTCTCGCCTGCATGAAGGTACTGGGGTTCAGACTGAGACGCCGGGTAGTGTGTACTTTTCCCACACTTTTCCCACTTTCTCGGCGTGGTGTGGGACTTGGCCAAGTTGCGGGCACGGTTGTCTCCCGCCCGGTTTGTAGTCATCCTCACTGCAGTCAGGAGGGTAGGGGCAGGCCACCTAGTCACTGTGAGGCAGTTCCAGAGGCTGCTGGGTCTCATGTCTGCAGCGTCCAGTGTATTTCCACTCGGCTTCCTCCGCATGTGGCCCCTCCGGTGGTGGCTCCGGGGCAGAAGGGTTCTTCCTCTGGGGGAGTCTGTATCATCACATTAAAGCCCACAGGGTTGGGAGCGGTCATGAGTGGCCACTCCGCCCAGGGTCTGTGTAGCGGCCCTCGTCTCTTGTAACACATAGGTTGCCAGGAGATGCTGGCATTGTTGTTGGGGTTACAGCACTTCCTCCCAGTCCTTAGAGATCGATATGGGTTGATCCGCACGGACAATACTGCGGTGGTCTCGTACATCAACCACCTCTTGTGGTCCCGGGATGAACTCCTCTCATTTAGAGCCGGTTACATCCCGGGATGGTTGGATGTCTGAGCAGCCGCCCTGTCGAGACAGTGGCTGCCATAGGACGGTCTTGGCCGAGGCTACGCCTGTACGCCTTTTCCCGATTGCGCTGCTCTCAGGAGTTCTGGAATAGGTTCGCCGGTGGGGAGTCTGTCTCCTCCAGGTAGCACCTCGTTGGCGGGCGGAACCCTGGTTCACCCCCGCCCGATGTTTTGGAGACTGTGGCCCCTGAGGGGGCATGGTTCGTAGCGGCTGTTCTCTCTACCAAGGTAGCAGAGGCCTTTCTTCACTCCAGAGCTCCCTCCACAAGGAGGTCGTATGCCGCACGATGGCGACTGTTCGCGTCTCGGTGTGAGCACCGTGACTTGGGCCCAGTTAACTGCCCGGTCGGTTCAGTTCTGGTGTTTTTGCGGGTACAGTTTGTCGCAGGGTTAACCCCTTCGACCCTGGGGGTTTCCGTGTTTGCTGGGTAGGTGACACGTTTCCTCCGTGGCGCCCGGAGGCTGTGGCCCGGGACGCGACTCGGAGTGCCTGTCTGGGACTTGGCAGTTGCCTCGTCCAACCTGGAGTTGCCCCCTGGCTTGGCCAGAGTGTTCTTTACACGAGGCTGGGTGCTCCCACACGATGTGTTGTGTTACAGGCATTCTGCCCTCCTCTGTTTATAGCCCCCGACCAAGGGTTACGAGACCCGGCTGTGTCC
This sequence comes from Silurus asotus, assembly GCA_024362625.1. Taxonomy (NCBI): domain Eukaryota; kingdom Metazoa; phylum Chordata; class Actinopteri; order Siluriformes; family Siluridae; genus Silurus; species Silurus asotus. The sequence goes on from MU596817.1 coordinate 5,976,258, forward strand.
AGTGCGAGCACTGGGTGCTTATCTCCACAGGACGAGCTGGTCGGTGCAGTTGTTCGGCTGCGAGTCCTGGTCCCCGCTCCGATCACGGTCAGGGCTCGCCCCGCCGGAGTGTGGCGGCCTCTGCGGCCAGGTCCACATGGTGTCACTCTGGGACGTCTGTGACGCTGCGGGTTGGTCCACCCCGCTGACCTTTGTCAGGTTCTATGGCCTTGACCTCAGAGCCACCCCGGGCTCCTCTGTCCTGCGTGCTGGTGCCGAGGCCCTCACTCTTTCGGCAGGGTCTGGTCAGTGTGGCGTGATTGAACACTCGTTCCCATAGCGTTTCGACGCAGCTCGAGTTCCTGAAGGGGAACGTGTCAAGGTTACGGACTTAACCCTAGTTCCCCGAGGGAACGAGACACTGCGTCTCCGTGCCACACTCCCTGCATCCCTGCGGCGCTTACCTTCTCTCTTTGCAGAAGCTAACGTCGCTACCACCGCACAGCCATCTTGTAGCTTCCTGGTTTACGCGACGTCGCCTGTCTATGACATCACGGCTTGCCTGTTGGCTAGATTTCACACGTGGTTCAGAGCGTCATCACGCAGGGGCGTTCCCATAGCGTTTCGACGCAGCGTCTCGTTCCCTCTGGGAACTAGGGTTACGTCCGTAACCTTGACACGATCTCCATTATGGTGACAAATGAAAGTACAACACCTAAAATCTCAGAGATATTGTACACTGTATTCTGTACTTAAATTACAGAATATTACTGTTGATAAATAATTTTTTTAACTATAGAAATACAGATAAATTCTGTCAAATAACATTGAAAAACAACCAAATGTCAGGTTAATTACCATAAATTTAAGGTTTTCATTTGTTATTTTATAAAACTGATCTGTCCATTTATATTAATTTACTGTAAAAGTATAGTTTTCCTCATGTACAATAACAATGAAATAAATCCAGAAAGCACATATTTGAAAAAGTTTTGTATATTTAATCTCTGTAAATTAAAAGGCATTTACTTTATAAATACAGATATCATTAATTACAGTAATCAAGAAATGTTATGTAAATTATTCTCAATTCTCAATACACAGACAAAAGATCTTAATCGTTCATTTTTCAGACATATTACAGTTTAACATTTTTGGACATTTTGGACTGTATATTCTGTACTTATAAAAGGGACCTGCACATTCACAGTATTAATAATTAAACAGAAGCACTGTATGTCAAATTAAGTGAATAATCCAATAATAGAAAATAAGTTAGAGCATGCAAAAATACCTACATTAAATGGCAATTGCTGTATACCTTTATCCATTTACAATGACATTTTTTCCAAAACAACATACCTAACTTCAAAACTACATTCAACAACATAAATGCGCAGTCACATGTTTAAAACACGTGCCTTAATCAGCTTGATGTCTTCTGTAGTTTCCTCAGATTCTTGTAGTTTGCGATGTTTAGTGAAAAGGCGCGTTATTATCTTAAACATTTCGCAGAGGAACAGCCTGAAACTTATTCAAACCGTTGTGGGCGAAGCTAATTCAGCAGCAATTTTGAATTTGTGTTAGAATGCGCACGCGCGGAGCCGAACCTAAATCATCATCTTATTTTTATTTTCTGGCGGTTTATGAACCAACTAGGAGGATGATATGAGCAGTGTTGGTCTAGGAAACTGGGAGAACCCGTGCAAGGAATCCGAAAAGTGTTGTGTTGGTTGACATTATTGATGTTTTTAAGTGCAGGTTGTTTTTTTGTTTTTTTTTTCTTATTGCTTTTATTTATTTGATGATTATTTAAAGAAGCTAATTATTTTGAGTTCTTTACTGTTTAAAATTCCATACTGGACCAATGCCTTATTTTTTATAATAAAAAAAACAAGTTTGTAGGATTTCAGATTTGAGTTCTGTGTAATTTTTCAAACATTATATTGTATTATATTTGATTAGATTTTTGGATATTGTAGGAATTGTTACTGAAAACATATAAACCACAAAAACCTAAATTATTAACTTTTTGTTTACTGGGACATGGGCAAATACCACATTTTATTTATAATAATTTAGGGTGAAAAACAGACATATGTCTTTATAAATGATGTATGTAGTTAGGACCCATGGGAAAATAATATAATGCCAAATAATTGTTAAATTGGAGCATTTATTTGCAAGTATAAAAGAGTAGTAAAATAAACAATGCATAATTTTACTGTATGTAAAAACACTATTATTTGACATTAATAACTTCACTTTAACCTCCATATGATTAACTGTCTTCAATGGTAATAAAAACACTGACTTAATGATTTCAAGAAAAATCTGTAAATATTAGATATCATTCTATGTAAAAATACAAATTACTCTAAAAGAAAAAGAAAATTTCTATAATATGAAAATACAATCAATTTTTGATAAATTTAATGACGGAATGTTAAAATACAAAGTATATGTAAAACTGCTATTTTGTTGTAAATTGAAAAAACTTTTTTACAACTGTAAAAAAAAAAACAGTGTACACTATAAAAACTATTACTATGATCTACTCAATTTTTTTGGTGAAGCATTTTTACAATTAAAAAAATTTTGTAAATTTGAAAGCTGTGAAACCATTAAAATATACTTTAAAGGTTAAATAAATGTGACTAAAAATAATTAGATTTAAATAATTAAATTAGGTAATCTCATAAGTAAAATTTTGTAAATATAATTAAAATCCCTAAACAATAGTAATTTGATAGTAAATCAAAAACACTAAAAATAATTTTAATTTAAGGGTAGATTTAATTTACATGCTGTATATACAAATGTCCTATATTTAACTCTTTACTGTAAAGTAAACTGTATTTACCATTCAGTCCATGAATACAAAAAACAAAATGAAAAACACCACCACATCATTTTAAACATGTATTTGTCAAATTTGATCATGACTACAATAAAAAAAAACTTAAATACAAATTTCAGCCACTGAACTGAAATTCTTCGAAAAATTACAAAGATTACAAAAATTATACATTAATACATTTATGCCACATTTATGCCACATTAGACCAGTGACATGTCATTAACCAACCTGGCATACTTTAAAAATGACAACATTTGAAATTTAAATTTTAGCTACTGGACTCATATGGGGACTAACAAACATACAAAATTCATCAACCTTTTGGCCTTAAAAAACTTATCTGGCCTGAAGCGGAGTACAATTTAAACCTAACATTAGATAACACCCATACAAAATGCATTTTAACAATTATACAACACATGAATGATGGACAACAATCTATGTAATCAAGTCATTTTTTTTTAAGTAATTTTTTGTGTGTCTGTACCTTGGTTGAAAGTTTAACTGGATTCACCTCCAGGAAAGGTTTTGGAAGACCTCCAAAGTATATTTAATGTTCTTGGGGTATCGCAGGTCCAAGGCCAACACTTGCCAAGGCATATGTCAAGCCCATAAGATAGCAGCAGGCTCTGTTAAGATCACAGAGTTTGTTGAGGACAACACCCTCAATTACAATGCCTACATCAGTGACAGACCCATCTTTCTGAAGCAGCACTTCCTTTGCTAATCTATCTAGAACACAAATATAAAGAATATCAGGTTAGAGCTAATATTCATGGCAATTACAAAGGAAAAATGTACACACAAACGTGACTGACTGATAAAACAATACAGTTTAAAAGCATCTTGCTGAATTCTTCATAATTTCTTTGTCATAAGAATGACAGACAATTAATTGATTTAAAATGCGAGTCCTTTACAACTTTTGAACTTTGCACTTATACAGAGACACCAGCCGCTATGTGCGCACACCGCTCCACTGGGAGGCTCACGAGGGAGAGAAAGGGAGGGAGAGAGAGAGTGAGTATATGATGGCATATGCAACAAACGCTCTCTCGACGCCGCGCTCACACGTGCTGTATGACAAGTAGAATTTTCTCTCACTTGCATAACCAAAACATTCACATGTCCCGAAAAAGCATTAAAGGAACATGCCGACTTTGGGGGATTTTAGCTTATTCACCGTATCCCCCAGAGTTAGATAAGTGCATACCCTTTTCATCTCTGTGCGTCCCTCTGTGCGTAACTCTGCCTGACGCACCCACCGCTAGCCTAGCTTAGCACAAAGACTGGAAGTAAATAGCTCCAGCTAGCATACTGCTCCCAATAAGTGACAAAATAACGCAATGTTTTGGTTTGGTTTCTTACAAACGTTATTAACGTGGCTATAATTCTGGATGCTTTAACATGTTTTATGAAAATTATTCATAATTTCATGCATAGGTACATCTCTGACGTTCATAACAAACCAACCGTTGGAAAATCGGTAGAAAATTGAGCAAGTTATGGTTATTTAAAAGTACATGGACAATAAGCTAAAATCCCAAAATGCCGGCGTGTTTCTTTAATGCCGAGCCCTAATGTCCTACTTTAAATTCCAACAAATGCTACTCAGACATATTAAGCAAACATATTGTGACGTGTGTTTCTATGCTTCGCTTATATATATATATATATATATATATATATATATATAATTATATTAAAACATTATAGTAGTAAACAACACTTAACTTCTGCTTTTTGTTGTTCAGTATTGTTCAGTTGATCAGACAATATAGCACCAATGCTGTAAAACAAAATGTTTAATACTTGACATGAGATTGGTAACTTTGTAACGTTACTTCAGATTAACAATAATGTAGACTTTTTACACGCAGTAATATTGTAGTTTGGACAATTAAGTTACGACATGATGTGAACTCACCCTGAGAGACAGCGTTCTTTTAACGGACCATGACGCTACAGCCCACCGGGATTTGTCCCATTAACGTTATCTGTTACATCAGTCTAGTTAACTTACAATTGCTGGAATAACTTAGTCGTTATTTTCTGCATTTAACTTTTTCATGCGTGACTTTATATGCCCACCACCCAAGTAAATAACAATGACATAGCCAAGTCAGCGGTAATACAGCCTCGCCTCCCGTCCCTCTTTATATACGGTCGGGCACACTAACATTACGCTGATATTTGGTCCATTTTAAATACATTTTTAAGTTGTCGTGCTGTAACAACCGAATTTTAGCTGAACATTCGGTGGTTTGAAAAAATACAGTCACCGTAATGCTAGCAATGCTGGCGCCTTTCAGAAAGTTACCACCGAACAGCACTGCTGCAACAACCAAAAAAAAAAAATAATAATAAAATAAAAAAATAAAAACGTTTTGTGTACTGTACAACTGACTATTTACCAGTTTTTACGGTCTTACGGTGGTTTTAGTCAGTTTTTAGTCTTTCTGTGACCAGCAAACTCAAACTGGTTTCCCGTCGTTGAGCGTTGTCCACGTGACGTGATCACAAAAGCCGGGAAACATATTGAATTTATTTAGTCAATGCAAATGTCTTTAAGACTAAGAAAAGAAAATGCATCATTTTTAAATGTTTTAATTTAATTATTATATTATATAAGTGTATTTTAAAAAGAAAATATCATCAAGTATCTCCAAACCATTTGGTGGCAAAAGTTAGGACACCAATATTCCCATATAACAAAAGCATTTTGTTCTGACAGCAAAATGGCTAACATGATTCAGGTCAAATGTTTCCATGCCAACACTAAAAGACGACAAAAAAAACTTTAATATCCAAATTAGCAAAGATTTGCACATTCAAAACAAAATTGTTTTTAAACTAGTGCATGACATAAAAATATAGATAACTAAAATGAACATTAAAAAAGTTATATTGTTCAACATGGTATTTTCAGTAGTTTTGGGTCAAATTTTGAATAGAACATATTTAGCTATATTTTTGGGTTTCTTCACACTGATAAATCAAGGTACAAGAATGTACGTAAAAGAGTACAAATGCTTTGTTGCTCTAGCTGCACCATAGCAGGATAGAGCAATGTTTCTCTGAACATTGGTACATTTTTGTGCCTTTTTGTTTGTAGCTCTAAAATAACATTTATGCTCTCCAACAATGAAAATTTACCTTTGTATCCAGGTATTGTTTAAAAATTACATCCTGATCATATATCCTGCACACAGAACATCACTGAAATGCTATTCTGCCAGGATGTAATTTAAAATCATACCAGGACACAAAAGTACACTGCAAAATATTACTGTAAAAAAGACCACATTCTGACAATAACATGCTGTTTTTCCGATAAAACAGTAAGATAATAAACTTTCTTTTGGCTTCTCCCATTAGGGGTCGCCACAGCGGATCCTCCGCATGTTTTGATTTGGCACATGTTTTACGCTGGATGCCCTTCCTAACGCAACCCTCCCCAATTTATCCGGGCTTGGGACCGGCACTAAGAGTGGCTGGGGATGGTTCCCTGACCAGGGATCGAACCCGGGTCGCAGCGGTGAGAGCGCTGCATCTTAACCACTAGACCACCAGAGGACCAAAACAGTAAGATAATGCATAAGCCAGTTCATTTAAATTTGTATAGCACTTTTAACAATGAACATTGTCTCAAAGCTGCTTTACACAGATAATGTGGTGATAAAAATTAATAAGATGTTCTTTATAAGTGTGTTCACTGATCAGCAAGCCGGTGGCGACTGTGGCAAGGAAAAACTCCCCAAAATGGCATAAGGAAGAAATCTTGAGAGGAACCAGACTCAAGAGAGAACCCATCCTCATCTAGATTGCACAGAATGTCCATTATTACAGATAAACAATATTTTGGGGTACAGTGATGGTGATCAGAAGCAAACTGTAGTGTAGCAGACTGTTGACATTAACTACAGTTCATCCTCAAAGCTCCAGTTCTTACTCTGTATTAGATTCCTGTAACACATAAAATAAGTAAGCTTGACCAGAGTTCTTGTGGGAAGAAGAATTTATTGAAGGTAGCAGTGTAGTGGGTCTTCAACAGCAATGTCAGCTTGTTATTCTTCTAAATATCCTCACCCAAGATCTGTCTGTGAGACAGGCCTTTATACAAGAGTACAGAACTGTAAGGACTTCCTGTGGAGGGTGCCCAATACACAAAACTGAATGTCCTTTGTGTGTGTCGTCTGGCCCACACCAATCTCCTGTATGGGCAGACAATTCAATAAAAAAAAATTTTTTATTCATTTTTATTTGTATAGCGCTTTTAACAATGAACATTGTCTCAAAGCAGCTTTACACAGATAATGTGGTGATTAAACGTAAATATGTTCTTTGTAAGTATGTTTCTCCCTGATGAGCAACTGTGGCAAGGAAAAACTCCCTGAGAGTCCAATCCGTCCTCAAAGCACCTGTTCTACTCCGGAATTACATGGAACCACCCAAGGTGTTGATGAGATACCGTCCCAAGCTGCACAGAAGTGAACAGAAGGGAGAGGGGCAGGAACAGTGGTCACTGGAACCTCAGGAGCATGTTTAACTCGAACGAGAGAGAGAGAGAGAGAGAGAGAGAGAGAGAGAGAGAGAGAGAGTGACGAGAAGAGAAGGATATGGATTAATAAGTGTCCCTATTGGTGTATGAAAGTTAATGTCACTGGGCAGTTTGGACTCCGGCAAGAACAAACCCGAGTAAACGTGTGAATGTGAGGGGATGACAGCATACAAATATACCAGTTCACCAAACACTCTATATCCATGCTCCCTCCAGATCTGATCCTTTACCTAAGAAAAACCCAATGATAAAAGGCTTGACTAAATAAATACGTTTTCAACCTCGACTTGAACACTGAGACTGTGCCTGAGTCCCAAACACTGGTTGGAAGGCTGTTCCATAACTGTGGGGCTTTATAAGAGAGCTAGTCTTCATTATTTGAAGAACCAACAGATAGCCAGCACCTTTTGATCTAAGTAGGCGTGGAGGGTCATACTAGTACAGAAGTTCACTCAGATACTGCGGTGCGAGATCGTTAAGTGCTTTATACGTCAGTAGTAATATTTTATAATCAATGCGAGATTTGATTGGGAGCCATTGTAGACTGATTAAAACAGGGGTGATGTGGTGGTATTTCCTAGATCTAGTGAGGACTCTTGCTGCTGCATTCTGAACTAACTGAAGCTTATTTATGCACTTACTCGAACACCCAGACAGTAAAGCGTTACAGTAGTCTAATCTAGAAGTAACAAAAGCATGAACTAGTTTTTCTGCATCCTGTAACAACACATTATTTCTAATTTTAGCAATATTTCTAAGGTGAAAGAAGGCAATCCTGGTAATATTATTCACGTGAGCCTCAAAGGAAAGACTCGGGTCAATAATCACACCAAGGTCTTTGACAGCCGTACATGCTGAAACAGAAACACCATCTAGAGATGCTACGTAATCGGAAAGTTTACTTCTAGCTGCATATGGTCCTAGTAAAAGTACTTCTGTCTTATTTGAGTTGAGCAGAAGAAAGTTATTAAGCATCCACTGTCTAATGTCCTTTACACACTTCTCAACATTGTTGAGCTGATCTCGCTCTTCTGGCTTTGCTGAAATATACAGCTGTGTGTCATCAGCATAGCAATGGAAGCGAATCCCATGCTTATGAATGATTTCACCAAGAGGCAGCATATATAAAGAGAAAAGCAGTGGGCCTAAGACAGATCCTTGAGGAACACCAAACTTTACCTCATAGAGTGTGGAGAACTCACCATTTATATCAACAAACTGATAGCGATCAGTCAAATAAGACCTGAGTAAAGAGAGAGCTGTTCCCTTTATTCCTACAATCTCAAGTCTAGCAAGCAGTATAGTGTGATCAATGGTGTCAAAAGCTGCACTAAGTTTGAGCAAAACAAGTAAGGAGACAAAACCCTGATCAGAGGCCAATAACAGGTCATTTACTACCTTAACTAGCGCCGTCTCTGTGCTATGATGAGGCCGAAATCCTGACTGATACATTTAAAAAATGTTATTCATAAGTAGGTGTGAGCATAACTGCTGTGCTACAGGGGAGATTTGATATTGGTCTGTAGTTGGACAACTGACATGGGTCAAGGTCAGGTTTCTAAATAAGGGGTGGATCCCTGCCAGTTTGAAGGATTTAGGTACATAACCAGTGCTAATGGAAGAGTTAACTATTTTTAAAACAGGTTCAATTACCTCTGGAGCTATCTGTTTAAAGAAACTTGTAGGCAAGGGATCGAGAATGCAGGTTGATGATTTTGATGAGGAGATTAATGAAATTAAGTAATTCTCATCAATAGGAGTGAAGCTTTGTAGTTGATTGTCTGCTATAATTACACTGGTGTCTACAGGGTTACTTGTAAAATAATTTGGATTTATATTAACCGTCTGGATTTCTTGCCTAATGTTTTCAATTTTATTGTTAAAAAAGTTCATGAAATCGTTACTACCTAATGATGGTGTGCATGTTAGTGCAGTGCTTTTATTTCCTGTTAATTTTGCTACCGTGCTAAATAAAAACCTATGATTATGCATGTTATTTTCTATGAGGGTGGAGAAATATGCTGATCTAGCAGCACTAAGAGATTTTCTATCATTTAAGAGGCTCTCCTTCCATGCTATTTGAAATACTGTAAATTTGTTTTTTTACGCCATTTACGTTCTAATTTCTGAGTGGTCTGTTTTAAGGTGCGCGTATGATCAGTATACCACTGTAATTTTTTCTCCCTGATCATTTTGGTCTTAAGGGGAGCTACATAATTTAGAGTGTAACTTAACGTTGTTTCTAGATGTTCAGTGGCCCAGTCGAGCTCTGCGGGGTCTGACGAAGATCTATCTAATATCGTAATTTCGGGAAGATTATTAATAAAAGGCGGTGATGTAGCTGACATGAAAGTACGCTTAACACAGTAATGTGGTGAGGTAGAAATGCAATGACTTAGGCAAATTTTAAACGAGATTAGATAATGGTCTGAAATAGCTTTAGACTGTGGAATTATGACTAAGTTTTTTATGTTTAATCCAAATGTTAACAACAAATCCAGAGTGTGTCCACCACTATGAGTGGGTCCTATAACATTCTGATTAATTCCAACTGAATCTAGAATGGACACAACTGCTGCTCTTAAGGAGTCTTCCTGATTATCAAAATGAATATTTAAGTCACCAACAGTTAATGCTTTGTCTAAAGAAGTAGCTAAATTTGTAATGAAATCTGCAAATTCTATCAGACACAATGTACTGTAAATGTATTTGATTAATGATAAACATAATCTTTCAACAGTATACAGTATATTGTGAATTAACAGCATTCAGAGTCGACACAAATCACACCCTACACCCTCATTCAATATTTCCTACATTAGTTTACTAGTATAGGCCACTTGACAGTGAATGAAAACAAATGACGCCACGGATGGCAGCCTCAGCACGACTCTCTCTAGTACTCTCTTTCTTTTTGTTTATTGTCTGTGTGTTTAGTTACCCTACCCTAATAACTTACACTAAAGAAGAATTGCTTAACATCGGGGAGTTCACTCCAGACACTTTTTACAAACCCGGAAAGTTATTTGGAGATCTTAGTTGGAGCTGCAGCTACTCTCTATGGCACATGGAGGAGATGCCGGTGTTACACCAGAATCTGTGACCACCGTATGTTGTGACCATAGAGGGCGCTGTTGCTAAAATGCAGCTTAAAATAGATTGTTTAGAGACGCTCACTACGCAAACAGCGTAAATGCAAACATAGGCGTCTACTGGTCATTAAATGTTATTGCGGGAACGCGCCTAGCGCCGTGCACGTTACCATGAACGCGCGTGCAGAACATTGCCGTCGTGATGCAAAGAAACAGTTGCATGCGCCACGAACTTAAGACTCATTAAAAGCTAAGCTATTAAAATGCATTTGATATTTAAAAAAAAACAACCCTGAAGGTTATTTATTTATTAAGGCTACTAAAATGCATTGACATGCGGATGCTTTAGACTGTTAATTGTATGTATGTATATATATATATATATAGCGTGGTTTAGAACCCTGTAGAACCCCGTAGCGTGGTTTAGAACCCTGTAGAACCCCGTAGCGTGGTTTAGAACCCTGTAGAACCCCGTAGCGTGGTTTCGAACCGAGCAGAACCCCGTAGCGTGGTTTAGAACCGAGCAGAACCCCGTAGCGTGGTTTAGAACCCTGCAGAACCCCGTAGCGTGGTTTAGAACCGAGCAGAACCCCGTAGCGTGGTTTAGAACCCTGTAGAACCCCGTAGCGTGGTTTAGAACCCTGCAGAACCCCGTAGCGTGGTTTAGAACCCTGCAGAACCCCGTAGCGTGGTTTAGAACCGAGCAGAACCCCGTAGCGTGGTTTAGAACCGAGCAGAACCCCGTAGCGTGGTTTCGAACCGAGCAGAACCCCGTAGCATGGTTTAGAACCGAGCAGAACCCCGTAGCGTGGTTTAGAACCCTGTAGCACCCCGTAGCGTGGTTTAGAACCGAGCAGAACCCCGTAGCGTGGTTTAGAACCCTGTAGCACCCCGTAGCGTGGTTTAGAACCGAGCAGAACCCCGTAGCGTGGTTTCGAACCGAGCAGAACCCCGTAGCATGGTTTAGAACCCTGTAGAACCCCGTAGCGTGGTTTAGAATTATGTAGAACCCCGTAGCGTGGTTTAGAATTATGTAGAACCCCGTAGCGTGGTTTAGAATTATGTAGAACCCCGTAGCGTGGTTTAGAATTATGTAGAACCCCGTAGCGTGGTTTAGAATTATGTAGAACCCCGTAGCGTGGTTTAGAAT
>MU596817.1:5997171-6029899 GCA_024362625.1 Silurus asotus
GTGTGTGTGTGTGTGTGTGTGTGTGTGTGTGTGTGTGTCAGTATTTGTAGGTTACCAAAACTTGACTAGATTTTCCATACGTTTGTTAGTCAACTCAAAGTATATTATGGTCCTCCATGTACAATATGAATCTGGTTGAAAAATGGAAAACTGTACAGAAAGCTACAGATAAAGATACTACAGAAACAAGAGGTTGGTAAAGACTTTAGAGAAAGAGAGGGAAAAAATGGGTGGGAAGGGGAAAGAGTGCGAGTCAGGCGAGTAAAAATAGAACAAGTCATTCTGAGGAGAGAAGTGTAGGGAGGGGGAGAAGAGAAAACAAGTTGTGAAAATACAGCTGCTCTCACTGAATAAGAGTGAGATGAAAACAGCTGGTATCATATATATATATATATATATATATATACTTAGACCAAATAAACTAAATTAAAACAGAGGAAGATTAAACAACAACAACAAAAAAGCATTACTACTTTTACTTTTTACTGTTTGACATTATTTTTGTCATATATCTACAAAACATTCTGAAAATGTTTTATGTGACCTTACCATTTTGGAGATCAGTGGTTGCTTTAGTTGGGCTCGTGACCCTTGACTTGATACCATTTTTATTTAATTTTTTTTTTTTATAATTTGTTATAACAGAAACATTTTTAAATAGTTTCAATTAAGTGGTTGGGGTTAACTGTTTGATGCTGAAAGAATTGTCAGCTAACAACTTTATTTGCTTGTTTCAACCAGGGTTGGGTTTTTTTTTTTTTTTTTGAGTTTTTTATTAATTTTGTATAGTTTATGATAGTAATATGACTAAAAACTAAGGACTTTTATAACTACTTGGAAAGACTGCAAAACCTTTAGAACTACAGAACTAGTTAGACACACTAACATCAAGAATCAGCACATGAAACTCAACAATGGTGACAATTCACAAACTTTCCAGTATATAGGTGCTAGAATTGTCAAAACTCCCAGCATGCATTGCAGCATGAATAAATTATTTAGCTGTATTTTCTTACTATTTTCTAAATTTGCTTTTTTATGGGTGTTATGACTTTTCAAAAAACTTTTTGTGCTGTTCAGAGTTGATCTGGTTTGTTTTTATTTCTATTTTTGAGTGTCACTGATGTTAAGACTCATACACTGAACGTTGGTGTCTATGTGTATTTATTTCCGGTCATTTTTCAAAGCTTTTATTTGTATGTGGTGTATGCAGAAGTCTTTCATTGTTCATTTTCATTGCTATTGCATTAGTGGTACAATTTAAGTATACTTTAAGTAAAAGTTAAATATTGAGTGAGATTAGTGAACTAGAAATACTAGGTGATATTCTGTAAAAATCAGTGTTTGCTGCAGTTTCTTTCTTGAACCTAGCCATTTTTTTATTAGTTTTTCTTTGGTTGCTGTAATAAAATCTTTTGTTTAGTTAAGTTTATTAAGCACTGCTTTAGTACCAATAAAAGCCCAAAAATTCTGCAATGCATGCTGGGACTTTCCCACCATTCTGAGATCCAGCATGCGTTGCAGCATTAAAGTTTGTTGCACCCACATGTAACTGGTGCTGTAGGCTTTGTAAATATAAATATATATATATATAATTTTTTTTTTTTGAATGAATGAATGAACACTGTTACAACCAGTAAATAAATTAAGGTAAAGAAACAGGGGTCATGAGCCCAACCAAAGCAACCTCTGATCTTCAAAATTGTGAGGTCAAACAAAACATTTTCAATCAAAAATATTCTCAAAGAACATTAGATGTCAAAAAGTAAAGGTGGTAATGCTGTTTTTGGAGTTGTTTAATCATCATCTGTTTTAATTCAGTTGATTTAGTCCAAGGCTGTGGCTGTATGTCACTTGTAGTTTTGTTTCTTGTTCTTTCCTCCAGTGATTCGTCTTGTTAACAGCAGTGTTCATTAGTGTCTCATTTGTTTCCATTCACTGTCACTGACTATTCTAGTAATCTTATGATTATGAAGGGTATGATTTCTACACAGTCTCTGATTGTCGACTCTGAACGCTGTTAATTCACAGTATACTGTATATACCTTTTCTCGAAAACTGAAGCCACAAAGCATTTGTACTATTACATATAATCATGTAACTTGATTTTTCTTTGTGTGTAGTGTCACATTTTTGTTCATGGTATGGGATGCTTTCATGTTTTCCAGTTTCCTTCCATTTCCCAATAATTTTTTGTTTGTTGTGCATTGATTAGATATACACACACATTTTCACAGTGTGTATTCTTTTATCCTGCCCAGTGTTCCTGGGTTAGTACCCTATCTATTAGGAAACTAATTCAAGAACACTGGGCAAGGAATACACACCGAGTGGGATATACACATTTGCAGTTTTATTTAATATTATTAAAATAATAGAAAAACATTTACTTTAAAAAAAAGAAAGAAAGCAGAACCTCACATCCACAATGAAATGGTTTAATATAAATATTGAAAACATGAGGGGAACAAGACAGTTTAAAATTTTCTTTGTATCCAAATTCTCAACACAAACAACTTAAAAGCAGCACATTCTGAAATATGTATACTAATCCCTTCTACTAAACATTCCAAAAATAAACATCACACCTTGTGTGCACTGTGTGCATGTGTCATATTGTCCTAGCAGTTTTACTTGATTCTTAACTTAGTTTCCATCATTTGGCTTGCTGTGCTTATCCATACTCTCTCTGGCTTTACCGTCCTCACCAACCCACAGTGCGTTCCTGACAAACCGAGATGCTGCACCTTTGTCCAGACGAGACGCTTTTTTCTTATCTGTAATCTCTTTTATCCTGTTCATATAGGTTCGAATTCTCTCCTGTAAAGGGTAAAATTGATCCAAAATAATGTTTAACATCATGTTTTGCAGCATTATAAAGTATTACAGTTTCAAAATTTTTGCAAAAAAATCCAGTATCAGGTTCATTCCTTTGTAAGTGATCAGTCACAATAAATTTAACATAAAAACTCAGGCAGTAGTCATCACATTTTTTTGCCCAACTCAAACACACATTAAGCAGTTTATTAAGAAAACCCTGTACAACATATTTATAGTTATCTAATCAGCCAGTCATGCAACAGTGGAACAGTGCACCAAACTGCACCGACACAGAGCAGCAGATTAAGGTTATGTGCACAATCTTTAGAAAGGGGAGAAGAATGTGATCTCAGTCATTTTGACCAGGTTATGATCATTTCTCTAAATGCTATCCTCCTAAGAATTATTAGATGAGGTTTAATCATTTAGTTTTAAAGGCCTATCAGTCTTCAAGAATGAACAGATATCAGAATAATATAAATTATAGGAGTATTTCTTAGTATTTACTTAATCCAGATTCCACTATTCACAATCTGTCAAAAGCGCAAAATGTCAGGGTTTACAGAGATAAAAATGTTTCATAACAAGCACATTAACATTCATCTTTTTTAGCTGCATGGATATCTACCCTGTATAACAGAACTCTGACTAACAAATTAAAATCAAGGAACTGTTCCAATTTAAACAGTGCCATTCAGCAGCCCTATTCTGTAACAGCATACTAGATATGCTGCACTGCTGCTGCTGAACAAGTACTTGAAGTTAAGCATGCACAAACAGATGTTAAGAATCATGCTCCTGCAAAAGGTAAGGAACCCCCTCACAAAGAGTATCTCTAGATCAGGGATCACTTTTGGGAGTCGCCCGCAGGCCTTTTCTAAAAAATAGCTCACTATACCAAGAGTCGGAAACCGGATTATGGTTAAACATCTTGTCTTTGTTTAGTCTGAACATATACAAGGCAGATGCTTGAGGAGAAGTACGAACCGGAAAGCAGGTAGAATCTGCAATGCGGGTATAAACCGTAATGCGGGTAGTCCAAGGATGATCACCAAAATGAACTGTTAAAGGCAAACTTATCTTGAGCATGGAAGTACGGGATATGTTACAGTAGTGGTAGGAAGTTTAGTAGATCTCTCATGGCAACAAGTAGATCTGACCGTGAGTGAGGTGGAATAGGGACCTTATAAAAGGGGGAAAGGTAATGGGGAACAAGTGTAGGTGATTGGAGAAGAGAGAGGGTAAGTGAGCGTTAGAGCCTTGGAGGGAGGCGTGGCTGGTGGTTCCCTGACAAAATCACACTTGCATTTGTGCAATTTAAAAATGACAATATTAAAATATAGATGACTAGATATAGATGAATATTCATTATTAATTATTAATAATAACATAATTAAAGGTAAATTGAGCAAATCTGTTATTTCAGAAGTGTGTATCAAACTGGTAGCCCTTCACATTAATCGGTACCCAAGAAGTAGCTCTTAGTTTCAAAAAGGTTGGTGACCCCTGCTCTAGATCATTGATGCCCATTCTAGGGCCTGTGTGCTAAAGTTGTCCAGATTTTCATTTCTGTTTTACCATTTGACATAGCATCATTATTTTTTAATGTTATAAATTAATTGAAATTAAAAGTAAATAAAGTAACTTGCCTTTTTTTTATTATATTTAGCGACAGTCAAAGAGTAGCATATTAGAGAGAGATTGAGGCAGTGGCACACAGACAAGAGGCAATTTTAAAAAGTGCCTAATTTGCAAAAAGACAGTTGCTGTTTTGAAAGAATACAATATTTATCATAATTATGCAACAAAACATTCTTCAGCTCTCTCAATGTATGGTGGTGAATCAGAAAAAAAGGCTAACGAACTGCTTTGATATTATCAGACCACACTGCTACATTCCCTCATCAGCTCATAAAAGTGAAACATGAGCCAGCTATCAGATTCAAGATTGATGTTTGGTACTTCATTGCTAAAAGGTTTGGGCCCCTCTGCTCCATTTAAATTAAAAAGACACTTTAAATTTAATAAACTATTGAAAGAGAAATATTACAGTGGAAATGTGTCAAAAGAATCCCAGAAACTAGTCAGTCATGAATCAGTCGTGTGCTCTAGAATTTGGTGAGGAGGACAGGACAGGGTTTTACAGAGCATTTGCTAAAATAAAAAAAGAAAATAACAGCAGAGAGAGCCTGGAATGGAAATTCGCATAGAGTGCAAGAGACAGCAAAAGCCTCTTGACTTGACGGTTAGCCGTAATGTGAAGGGTTATGTGAATGGAGAAGCAGTAAGCAGTTACTGTTAAAGTGTTGGCTTTGAAGGGCAACCAATCAGCATATGAACAGAGTTTCTGGCTAAACTACACATTTACAAAATAATAAACTAAAAACCTGCGTAACGAGCATGCCTTTTCTCAATAAAAACAAATGATTCAGGCAAAGAAAATAGCAATGCCATTACTTTAACATTGCCTCTACGTTGCATTCAATGCCTCAATCCTTAGACTAATGCTTGTGAATGGAGTTTCTATCATTATACTAAGTTAATGCTTTTACAGCCAGGGTGTTCGGTCATTGTTAACTGGTCACAGTCATAACACAAAACTTAACAGGTGTCAAGTTATCTTTTTTTTATACCTCCGGTCTCGCAATGGTGCTGACGGTAATTCAATGAGAACATTTTTATTTGATTTAGACAACATGCAGTATGCTTTAATATCACGCCTACAAATTAGTGTGAAGCTGTTAGACCTCAATGTAAAAATGTGTCTTTCCAAATCATGTCTATTCACATGATTTCCTACAAGTGAACAATCAAATAGTAAACACTTACAGAAAAATGGTACACAGCTGAGCTGAATTTCATGTACTATAGCAAAGAGTCTGTTGATTTAAGTTTAATTTTTCCTTTTTCATTTTCCTAATAACATTCTCAAAATTTGCTTGCTGGAGTGCAGAAGATTGATATGCAAAATGCTTACATATAGATTTTTTTCTAACAAGCAACATAAATTGTAGAAAAAAATCGAACAGATCTGAATAGCTTATGAATACACTGTAAATCTGCTCATATTCAGCATGAGAAACTACATTGTCAGCTAAATGGGCTCCTGTGTTACTATTATTATATGTTGTTTTTAAAATTTGCACATTTATAGAGGTTGAGTAAGAGACTAATTCTTACCAGTTCTTGTTTGATTCCATGATCTTTTGGATTCACTCCTTGAGTTACCAAATACACTAATATAAAGGGGATACATTAGTTTAGACTCTGCTGTATAGTATAAGTAATAACTGTGTTAAAAAGACTGCTGGGATACGCACTCCAGAACAGGGAGTTGAGGGCATATGCTGACATCAAGTCCAGTTTGGCTTGCTCCAGGGCTCCAAGCTACAACAAACCAGTTAAGGCAGTTAGATCATGTCCAAAGCCCTAAAATTGTAAAATCCACATCAAATAACCGCTCTTGCGATATGCATGTATTTCATTCATTCTGTTTGCTGTTACATTATTTATATGCAAACAAACCTTTAGATGGTCGCCTTTCGACACAGACATAAGTGTTTGGATCACATCCTGGACTGAGCTCACAGAAGATACAAAACCAGTCAGATATTCTGTAATTTCAGTAGGACAATCCTCCAGAGAGCCTTTATCAGCCATAGGTATAATCTAAAATCAATCCGAGAAAAATGTGATTATAATAAACGCTTTAGAAAATCTTCACGTGTGTGATGTTTAAAAACACGTGTGCTGTGATGTAAAGTAATACAAGCCTTATTAAGCTTTTTACAGGTTAAAAAGCACACCGAATTATTCTTCCTACTCTGAGGTTTATTCACAAGCAACATCACATTTCATAAATCTATCTCACCTTCTACTGGAGGCAAAAGGAAGCAGGACGCTGAATAAAAAGGCAGGACGCTGAATAAAAAGGCAGGAAGCTGAATAAAAAGGCAGCACGCATCTGTTTCCGCTTGCGTCATGCTACATTTCAGAATAAAGGACTGGAGACTTTAAGGGCGTTTATAAAAGTCATTTATTTTAGAAAACAGTCTGTGAATGCAGTATGTGATACATTTAAACGTGTTTTTTTTCCCTTCTGAATCGCCACACAACTTCCTCTTCCTTCAAATGTTCAAGAAATATCCAGTCTCAGGACATAAACACAAGCATGACACAGACTTGTGCTGTACATATAAAACTATGAGGCAAAACATTATGACCACCTGCCTAATATTGTGTTGGTCCCCCTTTTGCTGCTGAAACAGTCCTGACCCATTGAGCACTAACAGCATTAACTTCTTCAGCAATCTGAGCTACAGTAACTTGCCTGTCCCTCCCCACGTGCATCAATGAGCATTGGCCACCCATAACCCTGTCCCCAGTTCACCACTGTTCCTTCATTGGACCACTTTTGAGAGATACTGACCACTGCAGACCAGCAACACCCCACAAAAGCTTCAGTTTTAGAGATGCCCTGACCCAGTCGTATAGCCATCACAATTTGTCAAACTCATTCAAATCCTGAATCCCCATTTTTCCTGCTTCTAACACATTTACGTTGAGGACAAAATGTTCACTTGCTGCCTAATACAAAATATCCGACCCTCTAACAGTTGCCATGATGAAGAGATAATCAGTGTAATCAGTTAATGAGTTATAATATTATAATTTTATGCCTGATTGGTGTTTACATGTCTTGGATGTCCTTGATGTCTAACCATGTTTTACATAAATATTCTCTGCCAGTTTCTTAATTTCCTGACAATATGAATCGGACAACAAAAATAGCAATTTAACTTTCAATTGTCATAGTCCTCAACAATTTTAATGTCAATCGATTATATATTCATCATAAAATCTATTCACTGATGTTCTGCAAGTCTGTTTGTGGCAGTTGTATTCCTAAACCATTGTAACAAAACTTTTTGTATTAATTAAAGTCCAAAGCCATCTTCTGTGTTACCATCCACAATAATCCCGTGTTTTTAGTCTGTGCATATGGGGCAATCCACAAACGCAGCAAATGCTTTCCAACTTATTACATTCTCCCACCCCACCCCACTGCTGCGCTCCCTTCACTGGCTTCCAGTAGCTGCACGTATCAGATTTAAAACACTAATGCTTGATTACAAGGCCAAAAATTGACCAGCACCATCTTACCTCAGAGACCTCATTTTTCAATTCATTTTTATTTGTATAGCACTTTTAACAATGAACATTGTCTCAAAGATGACCTCTTCACACCTTGCACTGCATCACGCTGTCTGAGATCCTCCAGCACTGATCGACTGGTACCACCTTCTCTCAGAATGAGAGGTAAGCATACTTTTAGGCTCTTTTCTGTTCTGGCACTGACATGGTGGAATGAACTTTCCCTAGATGTACGTACAGCAGAGTCCCAGGCTTCAAGCAATTGTTGAAGACCTACCTCTTCTTGAAACACTTAAATTAGCATTTTCCAAGTTTGCTTTGTAGAATTCAAGAGTTAAATTTATCTTAAGTTTTACAAGTGTAGATTTATTAATTGCTAGAGACTCAAAGCACTTTTGTACATCGCTCTGGACAAGGGTGTCTGCTAAATGCCGCAAATGTAAATGTAAATAATAAGAACTATATCCAGAAGTGGGGCATCAGGATGGATCTGGCATGTGTAATATTTTCCAAATATTCAAAAAGGAAAAAATCTATTTAAGTAAATGCTGGACAATATGTTTTCAGTCCAAGCCCCAAATTTTATTTCTAAGACTATTTTATAACCATAGGGCTTTGTAAGAGAAAGCCTTTCCCTTTCAGTAGACTTCAGTATTCAAGCTGCACCTGAACAGCCTGCATCCTTTTTAACAAATCATGCACGTGGATCAAAATAGGTTAAACTTTTTAATATCTTGTATACCTGGTGATCCAATATTGTTTTTTTCCCCCTCTTTATTTATTCAAATTCTAAACTTTAGTACATGTATTGTCAAAAAAGGCATGTAATTGTGTAATAATGTGGACATGTCAGTGTGTTTGTGGGGGCATTGTTGGGCACTGGTTTGTGAATGGAGTTTGCCATGTACAAGAGAATAGCATAAAGCTCTGTGTGTTTATGTTTGGTTAAATAAAAAGTCACTAAAAAGCAGCAGGTGCCACATGCCAGCATATATGGAGTAGCCAAATAAAAAAAGGAGAAAATCAGGAGCGAGTGAGTTATCTGCTTTCATCCCTCTTTTAAAATGAATGCATAATAATAATGAAAGAAAGCACATCTGCCTCATCTGAAAAACACAGCCTTTTTTACAAAACTGCATAAAAATAATTCATGTAATATGTTCCTGAATATTTTTTGCATTTATTATAATAAGGTCACTTCACTACTGCAATTGTAGTATTAATACTTCTTGGCCTGATAATGACCATTTTTTTTTATTTCCCCGTATTACATGTCTCATGCATAGGGTCGTCCTACATTTTGTGAATATAGCAGTTCCTTTGCGTCCCATAGACCCAGAGTTATTGTGTCACCTACAGTTCTTACATGTCCTTTAGGAATTAAGAATATTGATAGAGTAAACAAAGAAGCCACACTCAATATTCATATTCACCCTGTATTTGGTGGATATGAATATTTGGTGGAGTTTGGTGGAGTTGTCCAAGTAATAGAGACTGTGCAGTCTCTATTTTAATAACCAACTGCCTGATAAACACTTATCCAGCTGCATGTACACATTTGCTGACATACAAGTTTCTGTTATGTTGTTATTTGCTCATTCAATTTAGACAATAATTTTTACACCAATCAGAAGCTGGTCATGTATTTTTGTACTATACAAGATCCTGCAAATAAATGAGAGATAAAGACCACTTGTCTGCATCTTCTTTTCTCCCAGAGCTGAAATGATCAATACAAAAAAAACGTAATGGAATCCCAAACAATTTTTAATGATCTTTAATGTTATATTCAGTATCCGCTTAAAGTTTTCACATTCCCTCTGCATTCCCTCTGCAATGTTAAAATAACTAATTTATTATCATTCAGGATGGAATTCCAATAACTTTTTATTTTAAAATCTTTAAATGGTTGCTGTACAGTGTTCAAAATCAAGAAATCTTTAATTCAACAGTTGTATATTTATGTAGTTTAAAAAGGATGCATTCAGTTAGATGTAGGGTTTATGAAGGGTTTAAAAACAGAAAGATCTTCTGACTTATGTAGCACGTACTGTGTGCAATTACACCATGTCTATAAACAATATAGTGCCTTAATACTAAAAAGCATTTATATTGAACGATTAACTATATCTGTAAAGATGGTTCAATATAAAGTTTAAGGGGACTTGGTTTTCTGCTCTGTGCCATTACACCTTTTTTCCCTCTAGAGAAATAACCTTTTCTTTAGTTCCAGAAAGCTTATCCACAAGAACCGCCATTTCCATGTCTGAGCAGTCATTCACCTGCCATTCAGTGCTCACTCCTGAAATAAAAGGTTAAAAATAAACAACCATAAAAAAGTAAAAAAAAAAAAAAGATTTAAACTAATATATATTTTTTTACTTTTTACTGACTATGTGTTTGTTTTGTAGCTCTATGTTAAAAAGTTCTATACTCTATACTAAATCATGACAAAGCAAATAAAAAAATTGATTTATGGTCTCTTCACAAATTTATTAAAAAGAAAAAGATCACATTGACTAAAGTATTCACACCCTGTGTTATGACACTTACAGAAGGTTAGTCCAACAGTCCAGCTATCTAGGCTATATATGGCAATGTGGATTTAGACACATGAAAACATGCAAGGTAGCTGCATGAAAAGGGTTTTATGTGTCTTGCACTGAGCAGACATTTCTGTCTAGCCATTCTGCCATAAAGCAAAGAGTGTGAGAAGTGTTGAGTAATGGTCAGCTTTCAGCAAGTTTCTCCCATCTCCACACATGATCTCTGAAGCTCAATTAGAGTGACTACTGGGTTCATGGTTACCTTTCGCAACAAGGCCCCTCTCCCCTAAGTTAATCTTTGCAGGAATAGTCCAGGTTGTTGTGCAAAACAGAATTAAGAAGGACACCGTGTTCTTGAAAACCCTTAATGCTACAGAATCTTTTGTAGTCCACCTCACATCATATATTTATCATGCATAAATCATAAATCTAACTTCCATGGAAGTTCGTTTGTTCTAATGACTTGGTTTTTGCACTTTTAGCTGTACAACCTTATATAGATGGGTGTGTGCATTTTCAAATCTTGTCTAATCAATTAAATTTGGTAGTCTTCAATCAAAGTGTAGAAATTATCCAGAAGAGCTAAATTTGAAGTGTGATGACAAATGGTCTGAAGACTTATGCCAATGTGACAGTACATTTTTTTCTTTGTGTTGGAAATGACATTTCATTTATACGTTTTGTGTTAAAATTAAACCAACAAAACAAACCTTCTAATTTCTGCTTCAAAGCTGCCTTGGAGCTTGCGTAGAGCATTTTCTTTTTTAAGGGTGCATTGTCTGGAGCACTACAAAAAAAAACAATCTTTTTACTGTGCTTAAACATTTAACAGGCAAATTAAAATATACAGTACTGTGCAAACGTTTTAGGCAGTTGTGCAAAAATGCTAACAAGTAAGAATGCTGGCCACATACAGTGTCCTGTGTCTGGGATTACATTAAGAGACAGAATGATTTGAGAAGACTACATCCACAGATGTGTGGTTAGATGTTTCAAACAACTTACCTGCCAAGTTCTTTTAAAAACTGCAACAGCAGCAAGACTTGCAAAAACAGCAAGAAGAATTGATGATGTGTGGGAACACCAAATATTGATTTGATTTGGATTTCTCTTCTGTTAATTTATTTTCCATTTTTCTTCTTGATAAAATTCCTTCTTTTTTAAAGCATTCTTATGTTGGAGCATTTTTTTTTCCAAACATGCCTAAAACTATTACACAGTATTGTATATGTACATATGCAAGTTTTTATAATGTACTCAATTTATACACTCACCAACTACATTATAAGTAAAACATGTGTACCTGCTCATTTCTGAAGGTATTAATTAAATAAATAGCAGCATCAAAATTAAATAAAATAAAATCATACAGATAACGATCAAGAACTCCAGTTAATGTTCACATTACATCAGAATTGAGAAAATAATTATTGTGACTTTAATTATGGCATTGTGCTATAGTGCCAGCTGGGTTTGTATTTTAGAAATGGCTGGTCTCTTTAATATTTCTCACACAAATTTTACACACATTGGTGTAAAAAAAAAAAAAATGCATCTTGATAAGAGAGAAGAATAACTAGACAGGTCTGGGCTGACAGAAAATCTAAACTGAATTAAATAAGCAATCTAAATGTACAACAGAGTAGATCTTTGTATTAATAGGTTAGAACAGCAGAAGACCACACCAGGTTCCACTCCCGTTGGCAAAAAGAAAAATCTCTGAAATCTGCTTTTACATGGGCACAGCTTTAACAAAACCATACATTGGGCTGGCCTGTGCTCATGAGCTTTTGATTCCGGTTTTTGACTGACAGGAGTGAAACCTAACCTGCCCTTTTGCTGTTGTGAGCACCCACCTAAAGGTTAAATGTTTTGTGTATGCTTGAGATGCTTTTCTTCTCACCACAGTTGTAACTAGTGATTGTGTAAGTTATGGTTTCTGGCAACACAAACCAATCAGGCTATTTTATTACAACCTCTATTATCAATGGGACATTTCCACCCAAAGAACTGCTGCTCACAGGGTGTTTTTTGCCCTTGTCATAGTTGCTTAGATCCATATATTTGTCTACTTGTCTTATCTTATGTTATTTTTTTGTACCTCATGATGAAGATCAGTGTCTGCTTCCGGCTTTCCGTGGTCTCATAGTTGCAGTCATATAAGCCGTAGCAACAGTCCTTTAATGGTATCATGCTGGCAATCTTTTTGAAGACATTTTCTTCATTTTCAATATGTTTGATTTTCAGTGATAAATCGTGATTGATGACGATGTTCTTTCCATTTTCACTTATGCAGAACATAACTAATTTGTACCTTTCCTTTTCATCATCGCCCTGACGGCGGATTTTAATTTGGTTATAGGCTAAGACCACCTCATCACTTATAGCCACACCAGAAGCCTGGACAGAAGGGAAAGAAGCTTGAATCATGTGAAAAGTAGGATCATGTGGAAAACTTCAAACAAAAATAAAGTTTATGACAACAATGTAAAGTCTTCTTATATAGCACATTTCACAAACTGTAATCTGAATATACAAACTGAAAAAATTAAATGAAAACATACAGCTTTTTCTTTGTGTGTCAGTTCTTTGTGTCAACTTTCCTTAAGCACACAGTATACAGAGTCTCCACCACAACACAAGGAAAAACTTAATCTGCTTATTAAGAATTAAAATTTTCACACATGAAAAAGTTATGCAATAAGAATAAAAGATGTCATGTTTGTAAATGACAATTTTACACAAATATTTCTGAAAACAAAAACAAATTGAAAAAGATAAAACTGGATGTAAAAATCCAATGTAAATGTAAACTGCCATTTCTGTTTTAAAAATATACTTGAATTGAGTAGAAGTGTGAAACATTTGTAGTTTTACATTCCTTTCCACAGAGAACAAGTCAGCACTAGTAGACACTAGCACACCTTAACACAAACATGCAGATGCAGTTCACCTTATACCTTATTTTATACCATGCAAACATGACACATTCTTATTTAGCTTACAACCGCTTTTATGACCACATAAACTGCTGGTTTTTGTTTAGGTTTTTCTTGTTAAAAGCAAATTTATGTTTATAATTTAAAAAATTACAATGCTCACCATAACGAAGACTTGTTCCGTTGGAGGCAAGTACTGGAAAATCTGGCTCCAGCAAACTGAAAAACTAAGAGCTAAAGCAAAGAAATGGACACTCCTCCTTTATGCCTGTAAATGGCTGATAGCCTAAGGACATTTCAACTTCTATGCTTTTTGAATAATTTTTTTTTAATAAATTCAAATCATATCTAATATGCCATCTGAATCATTTTAAACATTGTGTAAGACAAAGGTTAAATATATAATTTAATAACAGTTTTTACGGTTTACAGGAAATGAAAATAGGGTAAAGGGCATGAAATAAAGCCACCTTCCATAAAAGGAAAGCCAAATACAGGTAGGGTGTAGAAAATAGAAACACACATATCCTTTTAAGGCAACAGATACCAACATAAAGGTGCTAATCAAGGAAGTAGGGAAAATCTAAATGCTTATGATTGGTATTCTGAGATGTTTAAACAATAAAAGATCTATTATCATGATTTACATGGAACACTGGTGTCTATATCTAAAGCATATCTGCAAAGTTCAATATATTGTTGAATTCAAAGAGTTTGTTTTGTAACTTTAGAAGTTATATTTGTGTTACAGCAACTATGAATGAAACAGTGTAATCGTATTTGGTAACAACATTGTCTAATTTATATAATGCAAGTTGTGTTCGGCTGTTTGCTCAGTTCAAGGGTGTGGAGTGTGCAGGTAAGCATGCTCAAACTTGTTCTGTGACTAGTTCTTTGTGCATGTGCATTCTTGTCAGACAACTCCTAGTGTAGCATTATTAAAAACACCTTGACTTATCAGCATTAAACATTAACTTTATAACTCTACTAGAAAAGTATTTTTTTTTTAGCACAAATAGACATTTCTGTTTGCATTTAAAGGAGGAGAGTGTATTGTCGAGTAAAAATTCCACTGGCATATAAATACAGCCAATACTAACTAATACAACTAAAAGAGTGAACATTTGTATTGGGCTTAAAGTAACAACTCATTAGTAGAAACTTATTACTAACTCATTGTCAGCAATGGGTTTCTCAGTACAGTACAACCAAGCTGCAGCTGTTGGGTCCTGTATAATGGATAATCATATTGGATGAAAGGTTTATCTAATTGAGGTACATTTCTTAAGGTTTTGATCGGATAAGAGAAAATATGTCTGAAAATATGCATCAGAGTGCTTTTAATCTGTATAAACATTTAGTTTCAGACTTGGACTTGCAACTTAAATGTAAATAAAATGTATACATATCTTATAGTCATGAACATTTTTTGGCTCATGATCAAGGGTGTGTTGTGTTCAAGTAAGCCACCAGGACTAGTTCTCTGACTGAAAGAATGTGTGCATGTACATTCCTGACAAAGTATCTTTGGGTGGAAGTGAAGATGTTTTAATATACAATTGCAAGAAACAAATCAATGAAGGTTTTAAAGTAAGGCCATAAATGTTTAAACAATTTAAAAACTATTTTTGTCTGTAAGGAGAAATCATATCAACAAATATTTATTGCGAAGAAATATTTAAAAAGTAAAACGTCTGGATTTTGTCCAATACCTTTGGTAGACACATTTTGCATTACGTTAACAGTACCAGCATTTCTTCTAACAGCTAAGATGCTAGCTGAAGTACAAAAGGATCGCTTACACATAAATACAGATGCAAGTTTGACATTGTTATTTTGTGCATGTGAAAGAATGACACAGCTTAAGTTGAAGTTCAGACCCTATTTATTTACGAACACAAAAAAATTAAAATTAAAATACAAAACCAAACTTTTTTTTTTTTTTTTTTAAAGCATTAAACAGAAGACCCTAAAAGACAAACCATAGATAATAAGTGAGGCTCAAGATGCCACTTCATACTAGTGATCATTACTGTTTTTCCAACGCTGTTACGTTTTCTGTTAACGTGATGAGAATCAGGGTGCAGTGGCTGTTGAGAAACCGAGCTAGGTGAAGAATTTATCACAACCAAGATATTCACAAGCAAGTCTTAAACAATACATTTCACAAATTAATCAGACTAACAATTTTTTGCTTGGTCTCTGCATGTTCATGACAAATTGCCAAAAAAAAAAAAAAAACCCTTTCATTTCAAAGTGGTATCAGTGCAGTGAAATCAAATATCCAATGTTGCTGTAGTATATTAACTGGCACACAATCAATTTTCTGATATTGGGGGGAAAAAAAAAAACCCTCTGCACATTTTATGCAATTCATTTTTATTAACATGCATGTACCCTATCCTCTGAGGTACGTCTTCTTAATAGTCTTTAGAAATATCAGCATATTATGAGTTTTATACACATGCTTATAATTGGGGGAAAAATTTATAATATCTATATATATCTATATATCTATATATCTATATATCTAATCTATATATCTATATATCTCTATCTATATATATATATATTACACACACACATACATACACAGCCCACCCCCCCACATACAGTCATGAGCAGAATAATCACATAGAACATTGTTATATGCATGAGATATGATTTAATTATACATTTAAAAAAAAAAAAAAAACAGAACAGAAATCAGTAAAAAGTATTTCAAATCATATCAATAAAACAATACTAACTTTTTATAATGAATGCACTGATAAAAAATGAATCCTTGTGATTAATGGGTTTTGATCTCACATCCAGGCAATTTTAGATAGCAAACAAAATAAAGCTGTAGTATAAAGTATAATGAGCATTAAAATATCAAGTAATAAAAATGTATTAAAAACATTTAATAGTTCAAATGCAAGGCAGATGCGTAATGAAAAAAATAAATGTGTATATGTAATGGTGCCTTCAGCTGATCAAAATCAAGAAGAAAGATTCTACTTCCTATTGGCTGTGGCAGTTCCAATAACACAGTCATTCACCTGCAACAGTACACAATGCAAAGCAAAAATGCTTCAACAAATGTATCACACAGGCATAATCAAAATTACATTCAACACAAGCTACTGGAAAATAAAAGACTGACCTTGCTGGCGAAGCGCAGCGAATTAAGCGATTCACCAAAACTCTCTTCTTCAGGTGAAATGTTTACAAACATTAAACTACACACCAAAAAGAAACAAGAAAAGTCAAAAACATAATTCATCTCTTTATAGTTCAAATTATTATTTACAACAATAAACATTTACAGTAGATTAAAGTACCCATCAACTTCACTTAAAATTACATAAAAGCTCATGTGTCAAAGGTATTCAGCTTTTTGCAAAAAAGAAAGGACACCACTGTTTAAGATCATTCTTTTCCAAAATCCCTCAACATTGTGAACCTACATACTTTTTATTTTGTACTTATTGCACCATTTAATCCTAGAATTTGCTGCTAAAGCAAGTATGTACTGCCATTAATTGTAAAACCAGAGTAGTGCTTTACTGTTACTTTAGTATAATAAAAGATTTAATCTATTGGTGCAATTCCCAACTTACGTTTTGCTGTTGCCACCCAGGCACCCCTGGAGTAGGTAGGTAAGTTTTGAATTGCGATAGGGCACAAAGGTCTCCTAAACAGAAGAGTGGGAAGAAAAGTAATGAGATTTATAGATTTCAAAATCTAACCTGCTTAAAAAACACATTAATAATTAGTTATTTGAAACACACCTTATTGGCTAAAGCAGTGATGACAATTCCCAAATTGGTGAGCGAAGAGTTTATGGCAGTCATTTCCTTAAATCTTTCTCCTTGAGACTGGCTTTTTTGGATCCTTTCACTGCCAGCCAAATCAACCAAACAAAGGGAGGCTGTGGAGAAAAATGGTGCAAAAAGAAAATCAAAGCTTACAGGGAAGTGGGGGGGATAAAGAAGGTTGTTGCATAGCCCACGAGTCTGAACAACAGCATTAACGATTAAAAAAAGATGGATGTTTAACTTTATAACTCCAAGGATTTTTGCAGATTAAGCAAACATCTGAATTTACAATTTAAGTATATACATTTTACAAATACAGTGGAACCTCGGGTTACGAATTTAATTTGTTCCGGTACTTTATTCGTAACCTGAAAAGTTCATATCCCGATACAAATTTCCCCATAATAATGAACAGAAACTTCGGTAATTCGTTCTGGATAACCAAAAATATCACTTAAATAAAAATAAAGCCAATATTCACTAATATTATTTACTTTTAACATGTTATATTAAAATCATACCACATAAAAACATACAAAAGAGGAAAAGATCTTTAGCGGGTACTTTCCCTTTGAGAAGACTCGCTGCAGGAGACAACGTTCGTAGAAGGGGGAGGAGGGAGAGTTATTGTTTGGAAGGAGAATCTTATCTTCTGAAGCGTGATCATCGAACAATCAAGCGTTTCATTCAAAATAGTCAACAGGGTCGCAAGAAGCGTGTGGAAAAACCAAGGTGCAAAATAACTGCCCGTGAACTGAGAAAAGTCAAGCGTGCAGCTGCCAAGATGCCACTTGCCACCAGTTTGGCCATATTTCAGAGCTGCAACATCACTGGAGTGCCCAAAAGCACAAGGTGTGCAATACTCAGAGACATGGCCAAGGTAAGAAAGGCAGAAAGTCGACCACCACTGAACAAGACACACAAGCTGAAATGTCAAGACTGGGCCAAGAAATATCTCAAGACTGATTTTTCTAAGGTTTTATGGACTGATGAAATGAGAGTGAGTCTTGATGGGCCAGATGGATGGGCCCGTGGCTGGATTGGTAAAGGGCAGAGAGCTCCAGTCTGACTCAGACGCCAGCAAGGTGGAGGTGGAGTACTGGTTTGGGCTGGTATCATCAAAGATGAGCTTGTGGGGCCTTTTCGGGTTGAGGATGGAGTCAAGCTGAACTCCCAGTCCTACTGCCAGTTTCTGGAAGACACCTTCTTCAAGCAGTGGTACAGGAAGAAGTCTGCATCCTTCAAGAAAAACATGATTTTCATGCAGGACAATGCTCCATCACACACGTCCAAGTACTCCACAGCGTGGCTGGCAAGAAAGGGTATAAAAGAAGAAAATCTAATGATATGGCCTCCTTGTTCACCTGATCTGAACCCCATTGAGAACCTGTGGTCCATCATCAAATGTGCGATTTACAAGGAGGGAAAACAGTACACCTCTCTGAACAGTGTCTGGGAGGCTGTGGTTGCTGCTGCACGCAATGTTGATGGTGAACAGATCAAAACACTGACAGAATCCATGGATGGCAGGCTTTTGAGTGTCCTTGCAAAGAAAGGTGGCTATATTGGTCACTGATTTGTTTTTGTTTGGTTTTTGAATGTCAGAAATGTATATTTGTGAATGTTGAGATGTTATATTGGTTTCACTGGTAAAAATAAATAATTGAAATGGGTATAAATTTGTTTTTTGTTAAGTTGCCTAATAATTATGCACAGTAATAGTCACCTGCACACACAGATATCCCCCTAAAATAGCTAAAACTAAAAACTACTTCCAAAAATATTCAGCTTTGATATTAATGAGTTTTTTGTGTTCATTGAGAACATGGTTGTTGTTCAAATTAAATCCTCAAAAATACAACCTGCCTAATAATTCTGCACTCCCTGTATGTTGTCCATCTCATCATTCCAAGAGCATCAACTAACGAGTTGTTACGCTGCTGCCGGGAAAAGTTCAAGCGGATAAGTAACACGATGCTCTCGCTAGGGACACAGGACGCTAACAGATGTGACGAGCTGCGTGGATAGAGCGACGCTTTTGGTGAGCGACGTTCGTATCCCGATATATTGTTCGTAACCAGGGGCAAAAATTTTGATGAACTGCGATTTGTAACCTGAATTATACGTATGCCGGGGCGTTCGTAACCCGAGGTTCCACTGTACGCACATCGGGAAAAATATTTGCTGTTGAACAGCTGTGTATTAGTGGATGTTTAATTCTGAGCACCAGTGCATATTTTCCATTCACCTCAATAAAGAATTAAACATCTCTCTAGTGACTTGGTTGATTAAAGGTTTCTGCTTTTACATTAGTTTCAACAAGTGCAGTTTAATCGACCAAGTAACCACAGCAAAGAGTAAAACAGTGATCCAATTGTTGTGCAATTTTAAACAATGCAGTTTGCATCACAGCTGAATTAACAGTTAAAATGTTTGTGCATGCTACCAAATATAGAATTAGATGTATTCAAATCCTGTGACAATATCCTCCAAGCTTTTATAATTTATTTAACATTGGCAAAGAGTAATGCACAATTACATTATTATGGGGAGGGTTGCGTTATGAAGGGCATCCAGCGTAAAAACGTGCCAAATCAAACATGTGGACCATGAATACTGATGATCCGCTGTGGCAAACCCTAATGGGAGAAGCCGAAAGAAAGTTTGTTTTACATTATTTTTTATAAAAAGTACAGGCTGGATTTTTAAGGGCGGTGTAATAGTGAGGCAATCACATTAGGGCTTAAAAAAATTCCTTGAGTAACCAGTAATTTTAATGCAAAAATGGATCTAGGCAAATTATATGTCTCTATGCTTCGTTTAGTCCACTTAATTAAAAAATTAATACAACAGTAATTTGAAACATTTATATTTTTATTTATGATTTTTTTTTATATATTTGTATTTTAAAGTAACAACAATTAAATACATTAAATGAGTTTAGTTTTCACCGATTTTCTTGCATATTCAGCAACAAAAGTTTTAATGTTTTATTTAAAAAGAAACAAAACTTGTTCATTTTAAGAGACATTTTTTTTGGTATATTTAGTACTGCTACTTAATGATAAAGAAAAACTACTTAGATTACTCGTTTAAACAATGGAATAGTCGATAGAATTCACGATTACTCAAATAATCTATAGCTGCAGCTCTACATTATAGATGGGTAAATGGCTTTTCACAAAGTAGTTAAATAAATAAATAAATAAACAGTATTCTCTTTGGTGGGCTTCAAAAAAACAAGTTCCCTATTTTCCATTGGAATATTAAGAACACTTACATTTGCACTTGGTAGCTCTACCAACGTTTTCTCCCTCAATGTCCAGCTGGAATACGGAATGGGAACGAGATGATTGATCATTCATGTTTGTTCGAGCAGTAGACCTGTTTTGGTTTGCCAAGATGATCAACTTGTAAACCTGAAGTTAAAAAGGTCAATATAACAGAAATCATTATTTAACTGTGACCATTTGTATAGTACGCAAAATGTGCCATGTTTAGAGCTGGACAATATGACCATAAAATTGACATTATGATATTACTGCACTCAGGACACTCAAAATAAAATAAGTGGAATCCACACAATGTGCATTTAAAAAGGCAATTAGGGTTAGAGCAACTAGGAAATGATGACTGGGCAGCTCAACTCCAAATACATTCAAACTATTGAGGGTTTTCAATTTATTTATTTATTTATATTTTTTAACCATGAACCTCAAAGCAGGACAGCCACAACATTTCCCAAATTATCTGGGAGCTTAGCATGCCACAAAAATTCTTAACACAAATTGCCTTACCATACAAGTCGAACATTTAATGAGGTTTCTTATAGGACACTTGTCACACATATGGAAGTAGTCCAAGTGCCAGCACTCCAAACAATCCCATTTAAAAAAAAAAAAAAAAGATCTGCTTCGGGGCAGAAACCTGGTACACCAACTAGGCATGTCCCCTGGTATTCCTTTTAAATTATTTAATATTATGTGATATTGCCCAAAATTAACTATTAAACTTACTGTCTAAATAATATTGGGCACAATTTTTTTTTTAACCTTTTGGGTCCATTTTTCATATTATATAAAACAATATATTACAGCATACAAGTAGTGGGTCAGCAAGGCCAGTTCTTTTGTTTTTCCTATACTCCTTTTCCTATGAAAAGATGTGACTATAGTTCACCTTTCATTTACTGATGTTTACCTGTAGTAAAGAGCATGGCATTTTTTTTAAATGACAGACCACCAAAACATTAGCTAAGCAAAAAGAAAAAGATACTGATCAGATGGTTAAGGGTTCAAGCCCTGGTATTGCTAAGCTGCCACTCTATGGATCCTTGAGCAAGGGGTTTAACCCTCTGTG
Organism: Silurus asotus; assembly: GCA_024362625.1. Classification (NCBI taxonomy): domain Eukaryota; kingdom Metazoa; phylum Chordata; class Actinopteri; order Siluriformes; family Siluridae; genus Silurus; species Silurus asotus. The sequence goes on from MU596817.1 coordinate 6,018,793, forward strand.
CTCTGTCCACCCAAGCATCTTATGCAAAAAAATAAAAAATAAAAAAAAAAATAAAAATAAATCCTGTGGGAACAATAAATTATTCTTAAAATAATAATAAATTGGTTACATATCCATATTTGTAATATACATGTGCATTTCTCTATAAATTGGCAGGAAATTCAGTGAACAAAACAAATCAAAATTATTAAGCTTGTTCTGCAGTGCAGGTTAGACCATGAAGCCAGATACACCTTCAAAATATTGAGCTTTACTCATTTGAGCTTTGACATGGATTTTAAAGCAGGACAGCCAGCCAAATTTAGTCCCAACCACAACATTAGCTAAATGATATGGGAGCTTAGCATGCAAATATCATTAAGCTTGTTCCAGAAGCAGCTACACATTGACAATTCATGACATTTCTTAACAGCTGAACTGGTATTGAATTGGATCATCCTTTTTAACAACTGCACTATTCATATACAAAAGCCTTAAACAAAGAGTAAATAATTGTTTAAACAAATCAGTATAACTGAGCATACCTTAGCAACAAGAAACAATCAAACTGATCTAATTTCAGACTCATTTCATCTTTCAACTCAAATCCAAATCTACTCTGCATAGAGTTTAAAAAAATAAATAAATAAATGAAATAAACAAACATGGCTTGATGTTGAGGAGACTATTAAGTTTGCACAATGGTTACTAACCATGTGCACATCCACCTATACTTACACAATATGGCCAAACATTTCTAACCTGACTATCACACCCATATGAGCAGAGACTTTTGAGAAAATGGCAGTTACATGTTAATTAAAATGAGGCCATATAACAATGTTCTCAGAAAACTCCAACTCATCACGTAAAGTAAAGATGTATGGTGAAACATTAGTGGGAAGGAGACAAAGCATGCAAAAAATCTTGGGCAAACTGACATGTTTGAACAAGTTTTACATCTTTTTTTATATGTTGTGATGCACTCCAACAAATCTAATTGTTATTATTATTATTATTATTATATTTAATATACAAAAAAAGTGACTTGCTAGTTTTTAATAGTGGGATTGGATTATATTCAAATTTGTTTCTTAGGCCATTAATCCAATCATGCTAAAATCACTTGTATGGTTATCCATGTTACTTCATGTATTACCATGCATGTACATACTATGTCCTGGTCAGCACTACAGTGTCCCAGGGTTGTCTCCCTGTCTCAAGCATATGTGCACTGTGTGTTATATTTCTACTTGACTTTACCACAAAATTTTACATCTGTAACTCCTTGCTGGTTTTTAATAGCTTAATGCTAATATACTGTATTCTTGATTTTGTGTACTTTGCAGGTTAGTGAGAACTAGCTGCATGTGAAGCTCTTTTCTAAAGATGCTGGGACACTATTTTCCCTTTTTCTTTCTATATTTTTTGGCCTTAAAACAAGTGATGCAGACCAAAGACATGAAAAATTAACAGGTAGTACAAATGGCCCAATGGTGTCAGGAGAATACAAGTATTTTTATTTTTTTTATCATCTTAAAGTCCAATAAACAACAATCACAGAAAAAAGAGCCTTTTAGCTCCACATGTTTAGTTAGTCCTATAATGTTTTGGCTCCTCTTCACAGATTTGGTGTAAACAGGCAACCAAGGGTCAATACATGGACACCTTTTTATTTTTTGTAGTGGCAAGAACTAGCCACCGGAGGCTGCTCTTGCTTTTTGCACCTATATTTTATATTTGCATTTGTACATTTTGTATTCTATAAGTTGATACTATACAGTCAGGTGCATATGTTTTTGCCCCCGAGCACCACACCACAATAGATTGAATTTAATCGCATACAGGTTTAAATAAATGGGTTGGTATATTGTATTAACCCTACAGAAATTACATCCAATTTTTAGTTCTTCCATTTTCACAGGTTAAGTAGCAACAGAACAGTCACTTCCTGGCCATGTGTAACCAGTTTCCTCATTTCCTGACATGTCAAAGCAATGCAAGGTTTGGAGATTAGTACTTAATTTACATTTGCAACCATTCATGTAAACTCACTATGCCCTCCTGGGGGATAGAAGTGTGTAAAATAAATAAACAAATAAATAAATTTTTATTGATGTGACTACTGAAGAATTGAGAATGGTTTTAAAGACTAAAATGAAGTAGGAAGAAGACCCACAAGCAAGCACTAAATGATGGCAGGTGCAGTAAAGCCATGGTAAGGCATCTCAACTGAGGACATTCCGCATTTGGTGAGATCCATGGGTTTGAGTTTTCAGGCCCTCACTGACTACAATAATATGATTTGTATACTAGTATTAAAAATATAACATTTTAGCCAATTACATTTGTGTCTGTGAGATTGGAGGAACTGTGAAAAAAGTCCTACTATTTTAGTCCTAATCTGATTGTGCATGATTCATATGGCCTGCAAAATACATGCCCCATGTTAGAGGACCCTAAATTAAACAAATGGCTGTGTGTCATAAACGATAATCAGGTCTTAGAACAAATTTATCCAATCTAGGAGCTAATTTGATAATCATGGATTTATATGTCCAGCACAAGACATTTTTGTTGGTCTGTCAAATACCAACTAACCATTATTGTTACCATATAAAGTAGTAAAGATAAACAAAATACAAGTGATAAACAGATTTAAATATATTGCAAATACCTCATCCTCAGTGGTGACCCTCTGGTAATTCAGATTGGTGACTGTGACTTCATTATTTGTGGTCTTTTTGATTTCATGCTCTGGCCGCTTGTTAGGTTTCCCCACATAAAGCAGGTCCCGCAGAGTTTCATTGTAAATTTCAACAAAGCTGGCTGTAAATGTGTACTGCAGTGAAACAAAAGTAATACCACAGCATAGGTTTCAATAGCACATTTTTATTCAGGTATAATTTTGGTATTTCAATAAATTATGCATTTCAATGTGTGCATTTAAATCATTCATTTATAAAAACAGTAATTCAGTATGAATACTTTACCTGCCATCCTTGCTCTCGAAGCAAGCTGGCAGACTCGAAAATCTGCTGAACAGCTCGTGGAATGACCCCCCGCATGTCCTCCATGTCACCACCTTCCATTGTAAATGTTTTACCACTACCTGTCTGGCCATATGCAAAGCAGCAGACATTGTAGCCATCAAGAGCTGACTGCACCAAGAGAGAGATCTCCTCAAACACCTCACTCTAAGTGCTGCGAGGCCCAAACACGCAATCAAAACTGAAGATGTAATTTTTCTGAGTTTCTGCAGCACGTCCCACATGTGACTAAAAGTGAGAGACAGAAATGTACATTAGTTTCCCCTACATCACAGGCTTCTAATCATAGTCCTGGAATTTCATAAATGCTGCACATTTCAGTATATTCCCAACTAATGCCCCGACAGACTAATGAGCCAAGATGGTATGCTAGAACAGAGAACACACCAAAGTGCAGGACAGGTGGACAATTCATGGGTAATGAAGCTGCCTTTCACACAGACTCTGAATTTAAAACAAAATATTTGCAATTCAAATCTCATTATTACCAGCCTTACCTCTTCTGTTTTTGCAAGAGTTATAGCCTTGTTGTCATTAACAGGGAGTTGAATGTGGGGAATGGTTGCCTCCATGTTAGAAAGGAGAGGACGTACCCTGCAATATACTCTGATGTTTCCCTGAGAAACAGAACAGATAAAAGAGGGGGGGAAAAAAGGACATTTATATGCATTTTGTTGGTAATTAGGCAGACATTTGGAATGATCAATAGGTTTAAATCCACTTTTATTAGCTTGAATCCTAGGGTTTAGTCCAACACCACACCCATTTTAGTTGAAAAACACGTTTTTACATTTCAACATTTTCTGTAGCACATACTGTAGACAATTCACATAATTCAAATAGGGTTTTAAATCATTTTGAATAAATATAATGAAGTGACAAATTAGTCTTTTTTTTTTTTTACTCCTCCTGAAAGCCCTAATCAATTTGGCAGCAAACAAAACAAGAGTCAGCTACAGGGGGTTTTGGATTACATATTGGTGATGAATCTTTTAAACAAAATGTACAAGATTTATAAAAACAGTAATTCAGTGCAAATACAAATAGGCCCTACACCCCAGTAACGCATACCTATAATACAATGACATTTCATGCTCAGTGAAATTTAAGCTTGGGTTTAATGGAAAAACACAATAAGATAGTAGTTTTATTTCTGAAATGATTATACATTCTTTGTAATGTGAAGCTAAATTTACATTGATAAAAAATAATTCAGTCACTCCCAGTAACTTTCAGTTATTGGAATTGGCTATTTCATCAACACCAATCTGAACAAGTCAGTTTTTCAAGTTTCTAACCTACCACAGTCAACCATAAAGCATTGCAATTTGCAGCTAATCGTTTGTTCCTAGATCTGCTAATTGTGTGCTTCCAAGGTTACTGTTGCATTTTTTTTCTAAGCACCGTTTTAAAACCAGTCAATGATTCTGTAACTGAAATCACTGCATGGGCTCAGTAACACCTCAAGAAATCATTGTCTGGAAACAGTTTCCCCATGTCATTCACAAACGTGGGTTAAATCTCATGTAAAAGAAGCCATATAAAAACATGATCCAAATACTGCAGTCTACTCTGGGGGAAAAGCTAGTTTAAAGGGTAACAGGGTGAAAAACTGATCTGTGGTCAGACCAAAAAATAAAATATATATATATATATATATATAAAGGCTGAATAGGATAGCTACCATTTGGCTTGTTATCAGCACTTAGGTTAAAAGCTGCATTTCTGATGATATTGGAGTGCATTAGTGCCAATGTAATGAGCAACTTGCACATCTGGAAAGCATCAATGCTTAATGGTATATACAGGTTTTACAGCAACATGTGCTTTCATTTAAACATCTTTTTCAGGGAAAGCCATGCATATTTCAAAAATACATTGATATACTGCATCTATTACAAGAGCATTGTTTCATAAAGAGTCCAGGTGCTGAACCTGTCTGCCTGCAGTCCACACCTTTCACAAACTGATAAAACCATGCAATGAGAAATACTGCTACCAATCTCATAATACTAAATATGATCAATGTCTTAAGTGTCTTTCCATCTAACTATCCTAACCAGCAAGTAAAAATTAATTTCATTCGCAGTATTTTAGGAAGAAAAGTCCACAGCATCTAAGCAAATTAACATGATACAAGCTAGACCAACAGATTCAAAACTCATAAGCTAGAACATGGTGTGAGGCGGGCTGATTCAACAACGAGCAATATTTTGTGCACAGAATGACATTGTAAGAAGAGTGAAATATTGAAACATTCACATTTACTTTAAATGTTTTTTTTTTCTTCATAATGACCTCTGGATGTTGAACATGGCACCGCATAGCAAAGAGAATTTGAGTAATAGAATTCAACAAAAAATGGGTTAGGCCAGAAGAGAATTGCTATGAGCCTGAAACTGAGTTACTGTACAGCTGCCAGGGACATACAGAGGTTTTCCAAGACGAGTTCCACTCGGAACAAGCCTTGCAAGGGTCAATCAAAGAAGTTGAGTCCCCTTGCTGTAAGTCAGGTGCAGAAACTGGACACACACACACACACACACAGCTAAACTGCATTGCTTTAAGAGTTGGCAGAAGTAGACTGAGCGATTGTCGGTGCTCAGACCATACGCCACACACTGCAACAAGTCGGTTTGCATGGCTGTTGTCCTAGAAGGAAGCCTCTACTGAAGCTGGCTTACAAAAATAAAAGATAGATATATAGACATCTCTCACCAACTCATTTGTACACATGGGGGCTAAGGGATGACCGACAGCACATACATTGGCATGGTGCAAAATATCTTTAACCAAGGGCCACTACAACAAGGTGCTCTTGTTCCTTGCTTGACATAGCAAACGGATAGAGGCATAAAAACATAAACCAAATAAAATAAAAAAAATAAAAAATAAAAAAAAGCCACATGAACATGTTCACCATCAACAAGAAGGGGGCCAAGCCAGTAGTAATTAGAGCAGCAGCCCCACTGTGCCATGGGCGGAGGCCACTCTAAATTGTGCAGTTTTACTGTAATGGGGGCCCGAAAACCAGTCAGTATCTGGTGTGACCACCATTTGCATCACACAGTGCAACACATCTCCTTCGCATGGAGTTGATCAGGTTGTTGATTGTGGCCTGTGGAATGTTGGTCCACTCCTCTTCAACGGCTGTGCAAAGTTGCAGGATATTGGCAGGAACTGGAAAACTCTGTCGTATATGAATATGAGGATGACGAGCATGCAGCTGACTAATAAACGTGCCGTTTATTCAGCATCTTGATATGCCACACCTGTGAGGTGGATGGATTATCTCGGCAAAGAAGAAGTGCTCACTAACACAGATTTAGACAGATTTGTGAACAATATGAGATAAATACTTTGTGCACATAGAAAAAGTCTTAGATCTTGAGTTCAGCTCATGAAAAATGGGGGCAAAAACAAAAGTGTTGCGTTTACAGTTTTGTTCAGGGTATTATATATATATATATAAAAACCACACCCACACACACACACACCCGCTTATCTCGCCCTCGGTTACCTCGACAACCTTATTAAGTCGACGTTTTTGAAGTGGAACTGCCAAAAAGCATCGGTTATGTCGTCAGGGTATTATATATATATATATAAAAAAACCACACCCACACACACACACCCGCTTATCTCGCCCTCGGTTACCTCGACAACCTTATTAAGTCGACGTTTTTGAAGTGGAACTGCCAAAAAGCATCGGTTATGTCGACTTTTTTTTTTAAATGTCTCCGAACCCCAATATCTGAAATAGTTTACATAGGAGCTGGTGACGATGCTAAACGAGCACCATATGTGCGGGATTGAAGCCGCGGGAGCTTCAGAGAAAGCGGCCGAGAAAACACCTGACATGCTGAAGGGGGCGTGGCAGGTGAATTCCTAACAGAAAAACATGTACTGTATGTATTTTTATGGCATGCCTTCATCAAACAAATCGCGGCAACGCTGTTGTGTAAAAAAAACCTTCAAAAACACGTGCATACACATTCTCATTTATTAACGCACATCATGTACATAAAGAAATTTCAAGCATGTTAATATATTGCCGCCATTTTGATTTTCGTTTATCTCGATCATCGGTTACCTTGATGCTTTTTGGCGACCCCCTAGGACATCGACATAACTGGGTTCCATTATATATATATATTTTATATAAAAAATTAACCTTTGACAGTGCTAAATAGTTTCTTTTTAATACACCTAGCATTGCTGTGTTTGTGGCTACTCATTAACAAATTAAATGGAAAATATTAAAATATTTTCCATCTATTTATATTTATGCCATATTTAAATGATTACTTAATTTCTTCTTTTCCCATTAGGGGTCGCCACAGTGGCTCATTGGTCTCCATACCACCCACACATCTGCCTCCTTCAAACAAACTACCTGCAGGTCTTCTTTCGCCTCCATTACTTTGCACTTTTGACCAATGGTACCTAAAACTCCTTCACCTTCTCCACCTCTTCTCCCAGCAACCACACCACTCTACTACCCTCCCTCTCATTCACTCACACACACACGTACTCCGTCTTACTCCTACCGACTTTTATTCCCCTTCTGTCCAGCATGTACCGCCACCCTTTCAGACTCTTCTCATCCAGCTCCCTACTCTCATCCACAAACATCCATGGAGACACCTGTCTGACCTCAACAGTCAACCTGGCCATCACCACTGCAAACCGTAAAGGGCTTAAAGGCAACCTTGAACCAGTCTGAAACACTTCTATTTACCATAACCTCATGGTGTGACTGATCAACTTTACTCCCCTGTAGTTACTGCAGGTCTGCACAGCTCCCTTACTCTTAAAAATCAGTACTAGCACACTCCTTCTCCATTACTCAGGCATCCTCTCACCTTCCAGAATCTGGGTAAACAATCTCAATTTAAATCAATTAAAAAAGATAATAGAAATGTGCAGTGCATTGATTATTCCTTTTTTTATTATTATTTTAATGAAATGTTTTAGCTGGCATTTTATTTAAAATAAACTTCAAATGTTGTTCACAAATGCTAATAATAAACTGAGTTAATATAAAACCAACAAGCAATTTTATGCTTTGCATTTTCCCCCCACAAGCATACTGAAATTGAACCGTAACTTAAAAGCCAAGCACGAACTGAACCATGAATTTTGTGCATCGTTACACCAATAATATACACTGTACAAAATACCAGTGCCCTTGTCCAGAGAAACATACAAGAGTATTAAAAGGAGCCATTGGTTAAACCTTTTCTGAACCCAGACTATTTATGTAACATCGTCTATCAATATTGTATTCCTTTATACAAGTTACAAATATTTAATTACATTTTGCCCATCCCCATTTAATTAATTGTATATATAGAAGCAAAGAAAAATTAAGGTGTGTGTGTGTTTGGGTGGGGCACATTTTGGCACATACTAATTTTGTATGTGCCAAAACTCGACCCCGGCACTTTTTTTCTGAATGAATGATTCTTCAAGTTAACAGAAATATTGAAACAATGGGCTGAAAGGCATTTCTTGTTGCCAAGGCAGGTCCAATTACATGGATTATTTAAACAAATAGCACAGTGTCTCTTTTTTAGAGATTATAAACCAACATCAAGAACAGATAGCTGTCCTGAGAAAGAAAATCCTTGGTGTACCAACATAGAAGACAACAGCAGCTGAAGACTAATACCATGAGTGCTTTAAAAAACTCTAACAAGGTCAATGAACCTTCACCAAACCCTCCACCAAGGAGGGGTGGGAGTACAAAGACTGCTTGTTAGGACTCAGAAACCAAATGAAATGTCACAAAGTAGATATAAGCGACGTGAATTTCACCCTAAGATTAAGAAAGTGAGTTTATTGACCGATTATACTTGTTTGGATCACTTTGGTAGAGGTTATAGAGGGGAAAAAATAACAATTATGAAAATCATACAAGTTTGGTAGAGGTAGTTAAAGCTTTACAAATATTTATTGATCTAGACCCTAATCCAAATGAGCATGTATTTCAGTTTATGAAGGAACAAACCACTAGCTGAAATATGAACTTAGAAAAGCATTACAACAGAATACAATAGATTAGTGATTTTACTGGGTCACCAGCCCTGTTGTTGCAAACAATGGCTTTGCAACCAAATATTAAGTTTGATTTTCATTACTTAATTCCAATACTACTGCACACAAGACAATTGGTGGTCTACCATCAAAACATGCTTTGGTGTATTTCATTTCTTGTAGAGGAGACATGTAGATGGTGGAGAATTCTGAAATAAATGTATTATACACATTAAGCTTACCTTCAGCTCCTGAATTGTGTTATGGAGTTTTCTGCGTTCCATTTCTCCACAATGAAGCTTATCCTTCTGCTTGTCTACCAATTCCTGCAAGCTTGTTACCATTTCCTGACACATTCTCAGTTGCTCCTGACAGTGGGTCAGAGATGAAGTCTGAATAAAAAGCTGATTCTGAAATTTTAGGAAGAAGGAGGTGAACAAGGTGTACAAAATTATCAAGTATTACCATGCAAGAGTCAGTGCTTAACTGCAAAAATGTGTAGTACTAGAAAGTAGTGCAGAGACTTCAATCATGCTTAACAGTCATTAAGAAAAGAAATAAAAGTAAGTATATGCTAGTTTTTTATATTAAGTACATAGGCATGCCTTTATGTTGCAGATTTCTGTAGTTTGGTCATCTTTTAACTTAAGCAAAATTCCATTTTCATCTATTAGCTTTTTCAGATCTTTCTGAAGGCTTTCTTTTTCTGTAAAAGTTCTCTCCAGCTCCTCTTTCACAGATACCAGACTAGTTAATCTTGCTTCAAGTGACCTGCAAATAATGTGTAAAGCAAAAGCTGATCATACAACCAAGCCTTGATATTTTAATTCAAATATAGTTTGTAGTTTACCCAAGATGCTGTTTTAAATGCTTGTTTTCCTCTATGGCATTTGCCTTGTTTTTCTGGACTTCTGCATTTGACATTTTAAGGTCTTCATTTTCTTGGTTAAAAGTCTTCAAACGACTCTGGTAACTTTGAATTTTGCTCTCCAGGTCAGCAACCTTTCCCTTCAAGTCCCACCCTGGTCTCTTGGATGCTCCTAAAGTACAAAAGAATTCAGTGGCTACAATAGAGTCTTTAGGTTTCTTTTTATTGGTTTTGCCAGACTAGTAGCAATACATCTTCAGATACACTGTTAGAACAGAACTACTTACCCTTAGCAGTTGGTGCATATGCAGGCTTTTTTGCATCACCTAAAAGTAAAATTAACTGGTCATTGTGATGTGCATTACAAACTTTGTCTAAAGCCATGACAAGACACTTACACACTTAAGTTAAGTAGCATAGATACAACGCATAGATAGAGAACAATTAAATAAACTAATGTGGACAATTCCCCCTCAGCACCATGCATTTACAATCAAAATAAGTTTTTAATAGTCATTATGTAGGTGTGCAATAATCTTGCAAGACTAAAACTGTACCTCTTGATGGAGCTGCTGCCACAGTTGCAGCTCTGGCTGGAGGAAGCACTTTATCTATGAAACAAATAATTAAGAGCCAAATTAAATCCTACCTAAAAATAAATAAATAAATCTAATACTTAATTTATCCTACCAAGTATATTAATGGCACATCTAAAAAGTGAGCCGAGCAAAGTGTCAGAATACAACATATTGTACCGTTATTTAAATAAATAAGCAAACATGATTCCCCGACCCTTATTTATTAATTTGTGTTTGTTTAACATTACTTACTGGTTGCTTTTACTGGCCCAGTACGTTTTGGAGGGACCACACTAGCAGGTTTAAGCCTCTGAAGACCTGTTTCAACTTTTCGTATCCTTTTCTAGATACAATAAAAAAAACAGAATGGAAGTTTACAAAGATTAATGAACAGACCTGTTTACATATACAGGCTAAAACAATTGCATACTTACACACACTCTTACACACACTCTTACACACACTCTTACACACACTTACACACACTTACACACACTTACACACACTTACACACACACACTCTTACACACACACACTCTTACACACACACACACACACTCTTACACACACACACACACACTCTTACACACACA
>MU596817.1:6036589-6071694 GCA_024362625.1 Silurus asotus
CTGTTTACACTGATACAGTGACTCGGGGGTACAAAAGGATGTCAAAATGAAAAATACACTATAATGGCAACTAGTATCATAAATCATAGCAAGTTCTCATCTTTCTATTATCTTTAAACTTTATATTAGAAATATGGCAGGAAAGATCATTTTAATTGCTCTATAGAAAATATTTGTTTTATGGTATATTTTTAATATACAGGGAGTGCAGAATTATTAGGCAAGTTGTATTTTTGAGGATTAATTTTATTTGAGGATTTAATTTGAACAACAACCATGTTCTCAATGAACACAAAAAACTCATTAATATCAAAGCTGAATATTTTTGGAAGTAGTTTTTAGTTTTAGCTATTTTAGGGGGATATCTGTGTGTGCAGGTGACTATTACTGTGCATAATTATTAGGCAACTTAACAAAAAACAAATTTATACCCATTTCAATTATTTATTTTTACCAGTGAAACCAATATAACATCTCAACATTCACAAATATACATTTCTGACATTCAAAAACCAAACAAAAACAAATCAGTGACCAATATAGCCACCTTTCTTTGCAAGGACACTCAAAAGCCTGCCATCCATGGATTCTGTCGGTGTTTTGATCTGTTCACCATCAACATTGCGTGCAGCAGCAACCACAGCCTCCCAGACACTGTTCAGAGAGGTGTACTGTTTTCCCTCCTTGTAAATCGCACATTTGATGATGGACCACAGGTTCTCAATGGGGTTCAGATCAGGTGAACAAGGAGGCCATATCATTAGATTTTCTTCTTTTATACCCTTTCTTGCCAGCCACGCTGTGGAGTACTTGGATGTGTGTGATGGAGCATTGTCCTGCATGAAAATCATGTTTTTCTTGAAGGATGCAGACTTCTTCCTGTACCACTGCTTGAAGAAGGTGTCTTCCAGAAACTGGCAGTAGGACTGGGAGTTTAGCTTGACTCCATCCTCAACCCGAAAAGGCCCCACAAGCTCATCTTTGATGATACCAGCCCAAACCAGTACTCCACCTCCACCTTGCTGGCGTCTGAGTCGGACTGGAGCTCTCTGCCCTTTACCAATCCAGCCACGGGCCCATCCATCTGGCCCATCAAGACTCACTCTCATTTCATCAGTCCATAAAACCTTAGAAAAATCAGTCTTGAGATATTTCTTGGCCCAGTCTTGACGTTTCAGCTTGTGTGTCTTGTTCAGTGGTGGTCGACTTTCTGCCTTTCTTACCTTGGCCATGTCTCTGAGTATTGCACACCTTGTGCTTTTGGGCACTCCAGTGATGTTGCAGCTCTGAAATATGGCCAAACTGGTGGCAAGTGGCATCTTGGCAGCTGCACGCTTGACTTTTCTCAGTTCACGGGCAGTTATTTTGCGCCTTGGTTTTTCCACACGCTTCTTGTGACCCTGTTGACTATTTTGAATGAAACGCTTGATTGTTTGATGATCACGCTTCAGAAGCTTGGCTATTTTAAGACTGCTGCATCCCTCTGCAATATATCTCACTATTTTTGACTTTTCTGAGCCTGTCAAGTTCTTCTTTTGACCCATTTTGCCAAAGGAAAGGAAGTTGCCTAATAATTATGCACACCTGATATAGGGTGTTGATGTCATTAGACCACACCCCTTCTCATTACAGAGATGCACATCACCTAATATGCTTAATTGGTAGTAGGCTTTCCAGCCTATACAGCTTGGAGTAAGACAACATGCATAACGAGGATGATGTGGTCAAAATACTCATTTGCCTAATAATTCTGCACTCCCTGTATATATATATATATATATATATATATATTTTTTTTTTTAAATATTCTTGGGGACCCCCCCAAAACTATTTTTACTTATCATTGGGGTCACTAATGCCTTATGGGGGGTCCTGGATCCCCCCCTCATTTAGAGCACAGCTCTTCTCTTTCCATCCATGCCATGATGGGATAAAGAACTAATGTATTGCCGATGTCGTTCTCGCTCCAGTTCAGTAGGTGGCAGTAATTCACACAAAGCCGCTGTACCTGCCGCTAACAAAGAAGAATGAGAATACTGAGGCGAGAAGTAAACACAGCAGTTCTTTAACGCTCAGGAGACAGAGTGCAGTTGTGACAGTCTTCTTCTGATTGTTTAGTTTAATGTCTACGTTAAATATTGTGTCTGGCAACACTTAATCATTATAAACATTTCTGAATCACTTGAAAAGATGATTCTGCAGCAAAGTCCAAGTGACGCCATGTGTAAGTACCAAGTTTGTTCTCTATTCATCGTAAAATGACTAATTCCTGCGGTCGCAGTACCTTGTTTACTCATTTAAATTTCTAATATATTTTCTAATTTTGGCTCTGACTTAATATACAGGTTTCAACTGTATCAGTGAAATCTTCTAACAAGTCTACCCATAGGGCTATTTGTAGTGGCAATAAGTTTTACAGAAATAATGCCTGTATACAGTACAATGTACATACGACTCATTCGGTTCGATTTCTCTTCGTATCGACCGATATATTCAAGACAATCCAATAAACCAGACAATTAGGCATAGAAATATGACTTATTTTACCTATACTGTACCTGTATATTTACACATGTACAGTGGTCCGTGGATTTTCGACGCACCCCCGCAGCCCCTATGGTACCTTAGTGAATTAATCTAGACATTATGTCACTTTAATACAATAAAGTGTTTTTGTTTGTGAAAACATAGCTTAAAATGTTATTAAAACGTTCCTGAACATTAAAATTATCCGCAGCCTGCTGTTATGTTCCAAATGAGAACCCGCGAATTTTCCAACCGCGAATTATCGGTGGTCTACTGTATACATTTCCACATTCTGTAAATTATCTTCCTCTATATCCTGAATATACGTGGGTTTAAAATGTCAAGGAGCTCGCTACCCACCCAAATCTTTACATCAAAATCTCAATATTCTATAAATTATTTTATAAATAATCAGACATTACTCATGGCTGTAAATATTAAGGGTGTCCCCGACTAAGAATTTACATAGTCGACTGTCAAGTCAAGATCGTGTGTGTGTGTTTGTGTGTGTGTGTGTGTGTGTGTGTGTGTGTGTGTGTGTGTGTGTGTGTGTGTTCGTGTTCTTTCTCACACACCACACACAGGCACAGCTTTGTAACAAAGCGACCAAAACTTCCTGTCAAGTGATAAAACGTCGACACATCAAATTGAATCGGCTAAATCGCCTGTGCAAGCTTGTTTCATAACACCTGTAAAGATTCGACTGTGAAATCGAAGCTTGAATCCTCGACTATTTAGGGTCACCCCTAGTTAATACACTGACAAGCTTTTCTCCTTCTTTTTTGGTAGTAATTACTCGCATCGTAATTTTATCCTATGAAAATACACATCAGCATGCATAACAATTGCAAAGTGTGGGCATTATTTATAGAAACATTGACTACATATAGGAAAAGGAAGAGAAATTACAACTCTGCTATTTGTTTCTGTTAAATTTTATGACAATTTCACCAGAAAGCATGAGGCTCTTGAGCAGTTTAAATGTATCACTCTTAACAATATGACTTCAGTGCATAAAAGAGTGAAAGAGAGAAAAGATATTCATATTCCTTATGCTGTGGTTGTTTTCAGTAACGTTTTCTCACTAGACTTAGACTTACCATAATATTATGCAATCTCAGTAGGCATTTTTTTATTTCTTTTACTGTATTAGGACTATCTCTTCAACACAAAATTAGTAAAAAAAAACAACAAAACACCTATCTTAAAGCAATTATGCGTAAATGTCCCTTGACCTCAAACTAATTACACATGTTTGTCAGACGGTCATTCAGATAATTGTTAGTTGGGTATGCTGTCTTACAACATTTCCTTTAGCTTATTAGCATATATACAGTTGGCAGGTTATTATGTACACTGAGCTAAAACAAATACAGTTTAACAGTTCAGCACTAAATTCAATTTCCCTCATGTTTATAATGCATTTAGGCTCCTGATCCTCTCAACCATAACTGATGCACTGTATAAAAACAATGTGTGCAATGACTGATTTAACCAAGGAACAGCCATGCTAAATACAAGCTTTCCTGTTATTATTTGAGAGAGTTAAAATTTTTTGAAATTAGGTGTATTAATCTGGTGGTCTTGCGAAATTTAAAAACAAATGTAATCACTAAAGATGAGCTAATTATGTTAATGAACGTCAATAATTATCGGTTGACCCTTGACAAGCTTTCCGCATTCCCCAGTTATCATGGAAATCTGTGGCAGTGTCACAACTCTCTTTTTTAACAGTGCCGAGGGAACCACATTCTTTGTTTCTGTTAAAAAAAAAAATTGCATTTGAGAAAGGTAAAGCAATATGTGTTAATCAATATCTGTGTTGTATCAAATAGCAACCGTGCTGGAAAAAAAAAATCAATATAAAATTATACATTATTTTGACAATTTTTGTTTTAAAAACACACAAACATTTTGTTCAGTTTTGAAGCATATGGAATATATAATAAATATTTTTTAATAATAATTAAATTATATATGCATAAATTAAATATACACACATTGAAAACAACCATTTAAATGTAGTAAAGCTGCAGTAAATCATGTTTAAATACAAGTTACTGTTGTAGTAGACAAATGCTATGAAAAGAGAATGGAACTGAGAAAGACAGCAAGCTAACAGGCTTGATTAAAACAAAAGAAAAAAATATGCATTTTTGTATAAATGCATAATCTTTCACTGAAAACCACAACAGTGACTAAAATGTAAAAGTTTAATGCTGCTGTTACTTGATGCTTTTAGATTTAGTGTTTGTTCGCGCCGTTTTAATTGAATCCATTACTATGTCAGTCGCGAGCTGATTGCCCGACCTGATGCTCACGAGTCACAACAGAACAGATAAGTGCAACTGTCCTGAAGTTACAAACAGTTTACACAAAAGCAATGCATTAAACTATGCCAGTTTCAAATAATGTGATGTGTCATCAGTGTGTTTTCTTTTCATGTTCTTGTGCATCCTGTGGTACATCCATGCCATACAATCGCCGCGTCGCATAATTTGCATTTTTTACAATCTTGCTCCCATTGCCTTGCATTCAATATAAAATGCTTCCATGACTTGGGACACACCCTTTTTCCTGCTGCCATTTCAGAAGAGCCTGCATTTTCTTGCTCATGTTGTATTCACAATAGAACATAGAAAACATATCAAATGTTTAAACTGATAAAATGTACTGTCTCAAAAAAGGAGGGTTAGGGACTTTTAACAACAGTCCATATACATCTGGGAACTGGGGAAGACCAGATTTAAAAGTTATGGGAGAAGAATGTTGTCCCATCCGTGTCTAAAAGGGATTCTAGCTGCTGTCCTGGGTCTTCTTTGTTGTTTCCTGATGCACCAAGTTTTTTCAATTGGTTAAAGGTGTGGAGTGCATTTATGCCAGTTTAGCAACCAGACTCTTCTACTACAAAGGCATGCTATTAAATGCTATTAGATGCAGTAGAGTTTAGCATTGTCTAGCTGAAATATGCAAGAACTTTTCTGAAAAAGATATCCGGATGGAGGCATTTGCTGCTCTGAGACCCGCATATTTTTTCAGTATTGATTGTGCCTTTTCTCCTTCTTCTTCTTCTTCTTTTGGCTTCTCCCATTAGGGGTCACCACAGCGGATCATCTGTCTCCATACCCCCTGACCGCTACATTTGACTCTTTCAACTCAACTATCTGCATGTTTTCCCTCACCACATCCATAAACCTTGGCCTTCCTCTTTTCCTCCTTCCTAGTGGCTCCATCCTCATCATTCTCCTACTAATATACCCCATGTCCTTCCTCTGCACATGTCCAAATCTTAATCTCGCCTCCCTCACCTTGTCTCCAAAACATCCTACATGCGCTGTCCATCTAATAAACTTGTTTCTAATCCTGTCCATCCTCGTCACTCCCAACAAAAACCTCAACATCTTCAGCTCTGCTACCTCCAGCTCCACCTCCTGTCTTTTACTCAATGCCAATGTCTCTAAAACATACAACATAGCAGTTTCACCACAGTCCTATAAACTTTCCCTTTCACTCTTGCAGATACCCGTCTATCACAAATCACTTATGCCACTTTTCTCCAACCACTCCACCCTGCCTGCACTCTGCACTTTGCACTGTTGACCCCAGGTACCTGAACTCCTTTTCCACCTCTTCTCCCTGCAACCGCACCACTTCACTGCCCTCCCTCTCATTTACGCACATGTACTCTGTCTTACTCCTACTTACTTTCATTCCCCTTCTCTCCAGCGCGTACCTCCACCTCTCCAGGCCCTTCTTAACCTACCACATACGTCTCTGACATACCTGACTTCCTCATACCACAACTCCTCTCTCAGCACCCTGTCGTACGCTTTCTCTAAATCTACAAACAGACTATACAACTCCTTCTGACCTTCTCTATACTTCTCAATCAACATTCTCAAAGCAATAATGCATCTGTAGTGCTCCTCCTCAGGATGAAACCATACTGTTGCTTACACATGGTCACGTCTTCTCTCAATTTGGCTTCTACTACTCTTTCCATAACCTAATGGTGTGACTGATCAACTTTATTCCACTGTAGTTACTGCGGGTCTGCACATCTCCCTTATTCTTAAAGATCGATACCAGCACACTCCTTCTACATTACTCAGGCATCTTCTCACCTTCCAAAATCTTGTTGAACAATCTAGTTAAAAACTCCAATTCCATCTCTCTTAAACATCTCCATGCTTCTACCAGTATGTCATCCTAATCCTCTTAATCACTGCTCTCACTTCCTCCTTACTAATCCTATTTACTGTTTCACCATCTCCACAGCATCCAACCTTCTCTCTCTCTCATTTTCCTCGTTCATCAGCTGCTCAAAATACTCCCTTCATCTTCTCAACACACTCTCCTCACTAGTCAACACATTTCCATCTCCATCCTTTATTGCTCCAACCTGCAGCACATCCTTCCCAACTCGGTCCCTCTGCCTGGCCGATCGGTACAAACCCTTTTCTCCTTCCTTAGTGTCCAATTCTCATACAGCTCCTTATGCGTTTTTCTTGGCTTTCGCCACATCTTCTTGTACTCCTGCCTACTTTTCTCATCACTTGTCACACACAACATATTCCACCTATATGCACTTTCCTCCACTCTTATACGTCACCATATGATCCTTCTTCTACAGCTCCTTATGCGTTTTTCTTGGCTTTCGCCACATCTTCTTGTACTCCTGCCTACTTTTCTCATCACTTGTCACACACAACATATTCCACCTATATACACTTTCCTCCACTCTTATACGTCACCATATGATCCTTCTTCTTCATAAAACAAGTGTTCACCACTG
This sequence comes from Silurus asotus, assembly GCA_024362625.1. Taxonomy (NCBI): domain Eukaryota; kingdom Metazoa; phylum Chordata; class Actinopteri; order Siluriformes; family Siluridae; genus Silurus; species Silurus asotus. The sequence goes on from MU596817.1 coordinate 6,043,911, forward strand.
CCATTTCCATCCTTTTAGCAAAATCTACCAACATTTGCTCTTCCACATTCCTCTTCCTTAAACCATACCTAGGAATGAAAGATTGGTGATTGAGGAAGACTTTAATGGGCATGTAGGTGAAGAGATGTCAAGGTGATCGGTAGATCACCTTGACATCTCTTCACCTACATGCCCATTCCTAGGTACACCTTCTACCACTTCATCTAATTCACTCCAGAATTTTTCCTTCTCCTCCATTTCACAACCCACTTATAAAGCATAGGCAGTGATGACATTTGTCATCACCCCTTCTACTTCCAGCTTTACGTTCATCACTCTTTTAGAAACTCCACTCCACTCTTACTGTACCCCTCCTTCAGAATCACCCCTACACCATTTCTCTTTCCATCCACACCATGTTAGAACAGTTTAAACCCACCTCCAATGTTCCTGGTCTTACTCCCTTTCCACTTGGTCTCCTGAACACACAAAATATCTACCTTTCTCCTCTCCATCATATCAGCTATCTCTCTCCCTTTACCAGTCATAGTACCAACACTTAAAGTACCCGCCCTAACCTCCACTCTCCTCCACTTCTCCTTTTCCAGCTGTCTCTGTAGGCATCTTCCTCCTGTCTTTGTCCTCTTTCAGCCAACAGTAGCCCAATTTCCATCGCTACCCTGTTGGCTTACAATACCTGTGGTGGTTGTTGGTACCCCGGGCCTCGACTGATCCAATATGAAATTGTGATTGGTGATCCGCATATTTGATTTGGCACGTTTTACGTTGGATGCCCTTCCTAATGCAACCCTCTCCGTATATCTGGGCTTGGGACCAGCACTAAGAGTGTACTGGCGAATAGAATAGAATGCTTATTCTTTGCACGACAGAGATTAAACCTGCATTTGTGGATGACAGAAAGCTGTGTTCACAATGATTCCTGTGTTTCTGAGCCCATGCAGTGTTAACCGTTATCATTCCATTTCCATTGAATGCGGTGTCACCTGAGCGCTTAAAGATCATGAGCATTCAGTATTGATTATTTTTTACCCCATAACTTTCACACATTTCACACTGTTTTGTAGACATTTCTACAGATTGTTTAAATCTTTTGATCATATTATATACTGTAGATTATTTCTGCTATTTTAGGTTGAGGAACATTATTCTAAAATTGGTACATTTCTGCCCATTTTATTTCTCAGAGACTCTGCCTCTCTAATGTATTCTTCTTACTTTTCCTGGCTTTTGTTGCACCGTCACAAATTTTCAGATTTTCCTTAAAATGGTACATTTACTCAGTACTACTGCACTGCCAGCCTAGAAAAAGAATCTGAGGCTTTTCTTGGCACCGACACACCACAACTGGACAAATGAGGACCTAAACTTTCCAGTTTGCATAAGCCTCCATTAGAGAAGAAGAATGGCCATTATGTGTCACATATACATTACAGCACAGTGAAATTGATTCTTCGCATTTCCCAGCTTGCTCGGAAGCTGCGGTCAGAGCGCAGTGTCGGCCATGATACGGAGCACAGAGGGTTAAGGTCCTTAGGTCCCAAGAGTGGCAGCTTGGCGATACTGGGGCTTGAACCCCCGACCTTCCGATCAGTAACCCAGCACCACTCTAACTGACCGGTATGGGTTTATCTCTGGCCGATGTAGATATTTAGAAATCAGGTCAGCTGATTCCCTATATATTGTGTTGTTTTTTTGTTTCATTTTCCCAACCACCCATCTCATTAAATCTAACAGTTAAGTAATAAGATGTGATTACAGAAAATTGCTTAAATTAAACATTTATTGAACGACACAAGCCTCTCTAATCATTACACTTGTTAGCAGGTTTTGGTACTCGAAACTACCTGTAGCCTAAACTACAGCTGATTAAAGGCTCGCTAACAATACTGCTCCAAATTTTATTCTTATTTTCACTCCAAGATTGGAATTGTATTTAACCACTGAAATATATAAGGCTAGATTAAGAAGAAAGAATAAGAACTGAAAGCCCAGGACACTGGCACAGCACAGCGTCACTTTTATACAAGCACATATGCACTTCAATGACAATCACACTTTAATCTGCATGTTTGGTAATATGTCATGCACATATCCACCCCTTTTTTGTGTGTGTGTGTGTATATATATATATATATATATATATACATACATACAGTGAGGAAAATAAGTATTTGAACACTCTGCTATTTTGCAAGTTCTCCCACTTAGAAATCATGGAGGGGTCTGAAATTGTCATCGTAGGTACATGTCCACTGTGAGAGACATAATCTTAAAAAAAATCCAGAAATCACAATATATGATTTTTAGACTATTTATTTGTATGATACAGCTGCAAATAAGTATTTGAACACCTGTCTATCAGCTAGAATTCTGACCCTCAAAGACCTGTTAGTCTGCCTTTAAAATGTCCACCTCCACTACATTTATTATCCTAAATTAGATGCACCTGTTTGAGGTCGTTAGCTGCATAAAGACACCTGTCCACCCCATACAATCAGTAAGAATCCAACTACTAACATGTCAAAGACCAAAGAGCTGTCCAAAGACACTAGAGACAAAATTGTACACCTCCACATGGCTACGGGCTTAAGAATAAGAGGTGGAGCTCGTTGTTGAGAAAAAAAAAATTTGATTGCCTGTTCATCTTAGCAAATGAGCACACGAGGAAAAAACGGAACTGAAAAAAGCAAACAACGACTAAGTAAGAAGGAAGCGCACAGACACTTGCTGTCATTTCTTTTCTTCGCTGACAAGAGTAAAACCACTGTGGTCTTTATCTATTGTAACATTTGTTGAGCTTTCTTAAGTTTTGGGATGACCAGACACAGTGCAGGTGTTCTGTGTGCTTTTTATATTGTTGTGGGTTGCCTTCTAGCTTCCAGGTGTAAATCTTCTGGAGTTTTTGCCTATACTCAGTTACATTAATCTTGTAGAACATTGAGATCCCTCATTGGTTGTAGAGAAGGGGCTAACGGAAATGCTCAATACAAAAATACAGTCTCTCCACATTGGCATCAGTCAGGGTGCTTGGAGTGCTTACTTTTCAGGCCAGCACATTACTATTTTACACACAAAGTATGTTACATATCAGATATGAAGCTAGGGAGACTAAAACAGAGAGAAAATAAGAATACGCTGCACTTTTCAAATGCTTAACATTGCCTTTCTGGCAAGCATGGCAGGGAGCTATAATGTTTACACTTCTACCTAGCATGTTCAGAAAATGTTCAGCAGCTTATATTTCTTGTTATTAGTCATTATAAAAAATGCATACAATTGTATCTATTAATACAAAAAATATGCACTATTTTTTTATATATTGAAATAAATCGTCCAAGTAATATTTTTTGAAAAATCCATAATTACATTCTTGAATAGTAATTTTACTCTTCCTTTAATTGGATTATTTATTTATGTTGTAAATTTTTTAATTTTGTTATTTTAGACAGGTCAAACAGAATGGTTGATGTAAGTCAGACAAGACAGCAGCTTTCCACAGGTAGTACACATTTAAAAAAAGGTTATTGATCATTGCTTTTAATTTTTGGTCTGAGAAATTAAAGAACACTGTTTCAGTTTCAATTTATTTTAGAAAAGACATTTATTTATGTACATTTACAGTTACAGTACATTAATCTGATAGAAACCAGCATAGAGAGGTGAAGAACTCTAAATAAAAATATACTGTTATTGTTAGATATTAGCTTATCCTGATTTTCTCTCATAAGCATTTGCCAGGATTACATCCAGAAGACACCAATCTAAAACACTTTTATGGCATTTCAGACAGTAGAAAAAAAAAAAAAAAGATAAAACATCGGGGTCCCTAATACTAAAAAGCTCTAGAAATACCTTTAAGCACTGCTGGAATACCAGTGACAACCGAGCTGTTGCTGATATAATCTTCCTGTTTTTACAACCCTCTCAAGTAGCAATTTATTTCAAGTCTTGTTTCATAACTTCTGCTGAATGTTGCAGAAGTTACATATGTGACCATTTTTTTGTGAATTTCAACATTGCTTACTTCCTGTTTGGTAGATTACAAATGTATTATACAGTGTCTGTACCTGTCAGTACCTACATTTCTCAGCACTTTTCAAATAATCGTGAGAAAGAAAATGATAGTATAAAGGTTATGAGCAGTTTAAATAATTATTTCAACCCCCAAACCCCTACCCCTGTAGAGGATTTAGACGAAACCAAAAGATGTTACTTCAGACAATGATTTTTTAATTTACATGTACATTTTTGTAAAATTCTATTAAATAATATGAGATGAAGTGATGTGGGGTTCATTCAAATTAGTCTTTTTTTTTTTTGGTAAATTTGTAGACCAAATGGTTTATGTGTTTTTATTTATTTTCTTTTTATCTTTTCAATGAACCATAAATGTCAGGATTTTGACAGAATTTTGTTCACATGGGTCTCTCGGCTACTTATATATTTTTTTTGAAATGATGTATTCATTAGGTTAATAAATCTTCTTGCACTTTTTATATCTTTCACCTTCAGGGAAATTAATACAACACATTCATTACATCACCAACATCTTTACTTCCAAGGATATCAAGAGGCACAATTTGTTAAGATTTAAGCAGTTCATAAGATCTTATTAATTTGCTTAATATAATGCCACCTAAAGGAGAATTACACAAGATATTTTAGGGATCCTTCGAATGAGATCCTTTAGTAATCTTTTAGTTTAAATTTATGGCATTTTACATTTAAATGTATTATCCAATTTGTAAATCTGAGCAACTGAGGGCTAATGGCCTTGCTCACAGGCTCAGCAGTGGCAGTCTGGTGGTGTTGGGTTTTCAACAACCTTCTGAAGTCCAGTAATTTATTTATTTATTTTTTATTTTTTTTTTTTTCTGTTACTGAGCTACCACTGATAGTGAAATCTGGTCTGATGGTGCAAGCATGGCAGATTTAGTGATGATTGGACAATATAAAAAAAAAAGAAAAAAGTGATTTAGAAAATGCAGAATGGCAGAAATTCATGATGTCCACTGAACTTCACATAAATAATCATAAACAAGCTAAACTGTTTTTAAATTGTGTTGTGGCACTATAATTGTACATTTTATATCTAATACTTCATTTAAACAGCACCTAAATCATGTTTTGATTGCTTCATTTTAAAGCCTCTGTGGTGGTGTACAATTTCACTGTTGTTCAAGGTTGAGCCAATCACTAATTTGATTTACATTCTGTTCTCCTTATTTACTCTCTTTTCATTACCCTTTGCAATTGATTTCTCTATCAAGGATGGACTGTATGAAGCACCTATAAGGCAGTCTGAATTCCTTACACATTTGAACACTTCACCCCATAATGTCTGATGACGAGAGATCAGAGGTCAACCTTGAGGATGAGGGAGGGCTGTCACCCCTGCTTGCACGCCACCGGCCACATGATTCTTACTGCCTTGTCTATGGAATATTTTTTATCCTGGGCATTGGCTCACTGCTGCCATGGAACTTCTTCATCACAGCCAAGCATTACTGGCTCTACAAGCTAAATAACCAATCCAGCCTGGCCAGCCACCAAGAGCTCCACACTGATCTCAGCGTGAGTATGTCCATGCACTTGTGTGTTTGTGATTTTTTTTTTTTTATTATTGTTTATGAATCAGTGTTATTGACCCGATCTTTATTGAACAAATGATTCTTGTTCACATATTTCTACTTTTTTATATACTTTTTTATATATATTTTTTTAAGTCTGTACACTTTGTACAACATTGTAAACTGGTGATTATTGTTCATAAAGAAACTAGGTGAATGAATCAGTGGTCTATTGTCATTATTAACTTTTATATCACAATTTCCTCACTACTTTTAATATATTTAAATATTTGTTTTCTAATAAATTAGAAATGGAAATGTTAGATTTCTCTCTGTCTCTATTTCTTTTCAGGATTTCTTTGAGAGCTACCTTACCATTGCTTCCACTGTTCCTTCTGTGTTGTGTCTAGTCTTCAACTACTTCCTAGTAAACAGGTAATCCATACATTTAGTCCCTGTCCACTATGTCAACCTCCTGTTATCGAGAAATAGACTATTGCATTTAAAAATGATACAATAGGTTATATATCATAGATAATATAACAAGCTTTTTATTTCTGCTTGATATGGGGTTTAAGATATTTTTGAGACTTTAGCACAGAGAATTTTAGCCCAAACTTAGTCAGCAAGGTAACACATTTGGATCGCATTTACTTTGCTGTAGCAGTCATTGAATTCTAAAACAATCATTTAAGGAATGTTGAAACTGCCAGATGTCTGTTACACTGCAGAGGTTAAATGCAATTAGCTCTTTAGACCGACCAGCTTAAACAAATTTGGAAATCAAAGTAATAAAGTTATTTGAAAAGTGGATGATGCAACACTGTATTTTATCCCTTTTTGCATTAAACAGTGTTTGTGTGTGTGACTAGGGTGTCCTCTGATGTTCGAGTTCTTTTGTCTTTGGCCATGATCCTGCTTGTGTTCATCGTCACTACGGTGCTGGTAAAGGTGGATGTGTCTGACTGTAGAGAGAAGTTTCTAGCTGGTACTCTGGCCAGTGTTGCACTGGTCAGTGGAGCCTCCAATTTTTTCAGTGGAAGCATGTTTGGCATTAGTGCACATTTCCCCATGAGGATTTCACAAGCTCTCATATCAGGTAAAACTGCAGTTACAGATCAAATTCTTATCCATGTTATAGATTTTACCAGTTAAAGAATTGATAGATTTATTAGTCATTTACAACATGCAGTTTATAGCAAATATTAGAACTGACTAAAAAGAAATGTTTATGCTTGAGTAAATTTCATGCAGGGAGGAAAAACAAACAAATAAATAAAATACTCTATAATTGTAGGGCTTGAATAGATATAGTACTTTTGTGATGTGCAAAAGTTTATTCAGGGCAGGCATTGTGCAAAGTAAGATACAGTCACGGTTGTATACATGAGGAAGACCGCTATCACAGATAATTTTCCTAATAATTTAATTAGATAATTAGATGATTTTTGTGTCATTTATCTTGTATCATGCATCTGACAATTTTGATAAATGAGCTAAGGAACAAGATGAATTTTATGAAATTGAGGTTGTGTGTACTTTTTTCACCTTAAATATTTTTAAGATTTTACATACAAATCTATCCCAAATTGGTATACTTAGATATTTTCACATCAGAAAAATATTTTTTTTGTTTTTGATGCTGATATTGTATCAAAATGTGAACGCAGGTCAAGCAATGGGAGGCACGTTGAGTGCAGTAGCCTCCATAGTGGATCTGGCTGCAGCAAGTGATGTAACCAGCAGTGCATTGGCATACTTCCTAACTGCTGACATGTTCATCCTGTTCTGCATCATCGTGTACCTGCTGCTGCCCAAACTGGCCTATTCCAGGTGTGTTAACCTCCATTACCCTGCTACTGAGGACATACCATAATGTTGTCTTCTTTTTAAAAGAAACCTTACAATCTAAAACATTTTAGAAATAAGTAATTTACATTTATTTCCATGCTGCTTGTCAATTGTAAATACTTCCTCATAAAATTTTTAAAAAATGTAACAATTTAACTAATAACTGAAAAGCACATTAGCTTATCTCCTAAGGTTGTCAGAAATCAGATTAAAGTCAAGAAATCTGTAACAACAAATAACAGTAAAATAATACAAGGTATTATGTCACTTGTAAGTACATGTAGTTCACACTCTTCAGGGGGAAGTATGGGAGAGAGAGAGACTGCTAAAGTAAGAGTGAAATAAGGAAGCATTGCTTTAGAATTATGTCTAGTTTCAACCATAGGCGGTCAGCAGAAAGACTTGGTTTCATGACGCTGATGTGACTTTGTAATCAGCACTTGATGCAAAACGTGTTTTTGACATAAAAAATATGCAGGTCGATAGGTACAATTTATGAAAGAGCAACAGTTAAATGCTTAGTGGCTGGCAAGAGATAGAAATTTGCAGTGTACATATTTAAGTATGAAGTAGTAAAGAAGTAAAGCTTAAAACGTTCTTCAAAAGAAATGTATAGAAATGTTTGAACAGGTAAAACATTTAGACCAGGTATTTTGGGTCTACACTCATTTGACCAAGATTTATATGCCTTTTTCATTGCCATATTTCTGAACAGTGGAAAACAGAAGCTTTACATTGTCACATTAAAAAGTCTGAGTCAGAGCACAGGGTCTGCCCTAGACCCAGAGATAAGGACCTAGCTCAAGGATCAGGCAGTGACAGTTGTGCAGTGCTAAAAACAGAATGCAATAATTTACAAATCTCATAAACTTATATTTTATTTACAATAGAATATAGATAACATATTAAATGTTATCTATGAAAAAAGGTGACATTTTGAAATGTCATTTCAAATATTGGCTCATTTTGGATTTTATGAGAGCTACACATTCAAAAAAGTTGTGACAGGAAGCAATAAGAGGACGGAAAAGTTAAATGTACATGTAAGGAACAGCTGGAGGACCAATTTGCAATTAATTAGGTCAATTGGCAACATGATTGGGTATAAAAAGAGCTCTCAGAGTGGCAGTGTCTTTCAGAAGTCAAGATGGGCAGAGGATCACCAATTCCCCCAATGCTGCGGCGAGTGGAGTGGAGCAATATCAGAAAGGAGTGTCTCAGAGAAAAATTGCAAAGAGTTTGAAGTTATCATCATCTACAGTGGATAATATCATCCAAAGATTTTGAGCAATCTCTGTGTGTGTAAGGGTCAAGGCCAGAAAATCATATTGGATGCCCGTGATCTTCGGGCCCTTAGAGGGCTCTGCATCACATACAGGAATGCTACTGTAATGGAAATCACAACATGGGCTCAGGAATACTTTGGTGAACACAATCCACCGTGGCATTTGCCGTTGCCGGCTAAAACTCTATAGGTCAAAAAATAAGCCATATCTAAACATGATCCAGAAGCGCAGCCATTTTCTCTGGGTTAAGGCTGATTTAAAATTGACTGTAGCAAAGTGTGAAACTGTTCTGTTCTGTGAAACTGTTCTGAAACTGTCAGACGAATCAAAATTTTAAGTTCTTTTTGGAAAACTGGGATGCCATGTCATTCGGACTAAAGAGGATAAGGACAACCCAAGTTGTTATCAGCGCTCAGTTTAGAAGCCTGCATCTTTGATGGTATGGGGTTGCATGAGTGCATGTGGCATGGGCAGCTTACACATCTGGAAAGGCACCATCAATGCTGAAAGGTACAGTGGAACCTCGGGTTACGAATTTAATTCGTTCCGGTACTTTATTCGTAACCTGAAAAGTTCGTATCCCGATACAAATTTCCCCATAATAATGAACAGAAACTTCGGTAATTCGTTCTGGACAACCAAAAATATTACTTAAATAAAAATAAAGCCAATATTCACTAATATTATTTACTTTTAATCTTTAAGGCTACTATCAGTTGGTATTGAAGTCCAGAGTGAAATTCATGATGGGTATTGTACTTCGGAAAAGACTGTTACCCTTCTAATCTATCTTTATAAAAACAAGTAAAGTGGTTATGCATCGGCTAATGTTGTCCATCTCATCATTCCACGAGCAACTAACGAGTTGTTACGCTGCCGCCGGGAAAAGTTCAAGCGGATAAGTAACACGATGCTCTCGCTAGGGACACAGGACGCTAACTGATGTGACGAGCTGTGTGGATAGAGCAAAAACAACCAACTTGCCTGCGATTTTTTGGTGAGCGACGTCCGTATCCCGATATATTGTTCGTAACCAGGGGCAAAAATTTTGATGAACTGCGATTCGTAACCTGAATTATACGTATGCCGGGGCGTTCGTACCCGAGGTTCCACTGTATATCCAAGTTCTAGAACAACATATGCTTCCATACAGACGTCGTCTCTTTCAGGGAAGACCTTGCATGTTCCAACATGACAATGCCAGACCACATACTGCATCAATTACAACATCATGGCTGCATAGAAGGAGGATCCGGGTACTGAAATGGCCAGCCTGCAGTCCAGATCTTTCATCCATAGAAAACATTTGGCACATTATAAAAAGAAAAATGCGACAAAGAAGACCTAAGACAGTTGAAAAATTAACTTTTTTAAAATGTGTTGATCCCATGAAATTTTAAATCAAATTATTTTTCCCTTAAAATTATACATTTTCTCAGTTTAAACATTTAATGTCATCTAATATTGAAATTTGAAACTTCTGCATCAATGCATTCCTTTTTTTATTCGCAATTTGTAGAGTGTCCCAACTTTTTTGGAATCAGGTTTGTACATCTAAGTATGAAAAATAATTCTCATAATTGAAATTGTTACTTTGTCCAGTTACTTTTAAGCCTGTAAAAATTGAGGAACCATGGTAAAATGGCTGTAAAATAATGTAATGTTTTTGTTTTAGTAACTGAAATAAAACCTGGAAGTTTACATTTCAATCACATTTTGCTTCATTTCATATGGACTGTGGTTATGTACAGAGGCAAAATTAAGAAAACTGTGCCACTGTCCAATTATGAATGAGTCCACGTGCATATGAATATCTTTTTTCTCTGCGTCTGCTACAGATACTACCTGGATGCTTCCTGTACAGGTACTGCTACCACATCTGATATCTTTCCATCCACTCCAGAATCCACAAGCAGCCCAGCTGTCAACTCTGTCCCGCTACTCAAACCAATCATGAGAAAAATGTGGAAACTGAGCTTATATGTCTTCTGGGTCTTTTTCGTTTCTATCACCATCTTTCCGGCGATCTCCTCAGGGATCCAGTCAGTGGATAAAATCTCAGGTAGCCCCTGGAGCAACACCTACTTTGTTCCATTCACCAGCTTCCTTCTGTACAATGTGGCAGACTTCTGTGGTAGACAGATGACTGTTTGGCTGCAGGTTCCTGGCCCGACCAGCCCTGTCTTGCCAATCCTTGTGGTTTGCAGGAGTGTATTAGTGCCGCTCTTTATGTTCTGCAACTACCAGCCTCGGTATCATTTGCACCAAGTATTTTTTGCCCATGACATCTTCCCTGTTCTGTTTGTTTGCCTGCTGGGGCTCTCCAATGGATATTTGGGTACGCTGACCATGATGTATGGGCCCAAAGTTGTGCCACGGAACATGGCAGAACCAGCTGGTGTGATCATGTCATTTTTCCTGGCAGCGGGGCTTGCAGTAGGTTCTGCCGTTTCTGTTTTGCTTGTTTATATTTTATGACTGTAGCAAGCTTTAAGCAGTTCTTTAAAATGATCTTATTTTAAGTGTTTACATGTAGCTTTACTGAATTCTCAATGATTGCTATTTGATACCTTTAATTGAGGGAAATGTTGACTAATATTTATATCTTCAGTCTTAAACTTTATAAATTGTATAATTAGGCTCTGTAATGAAATACACCTTTTTATGGATTTTTTCAAATATTTTAAAAAGCAAGTTTAACTGATTTTAAGACCAGGTTTATACTCCATGTATTGCTGTTTGTTCAGGTTTAAATATTCATTCATTTTAGTATACTGTAAAATGTTTGCACATTGTTTTCTAAGTAATTGTGCATTGCTAAAGCTTACTTTTCGGTTTTAAATACATATGTAATTGGGTTCGAGACATAGCCAAACCTGCATGTTCCTGCCCTACCTCAGAGGTAGAACATTTGGGAATTTTCATGAGTCACACACGAGTCTATGGTTTTAAGATGATTACTTGCAGATTGGACATGCTGTTATCTAAATTATGATAAATAGAATTGTATCAATATTTTCAAAATTTTCCTTGATCTTGCAATCATCATTATAGCAGCTTCAATCTGAGAAAAGTCTGGTTTTGGAGGCAACATTCCAGACAAACAAGAAATGTATTTGTAATATTTCATCTTGCCTATTACATTTATAATAATACTGTTTAATCGCTACTCAGGTATGGCAAAATTAACTGCTGTTGAAAAGATTCAGAATCAATTCAACAAGCAGAGTCTCTTCAAAATGTGTCTGTGTACAGTATTGTTCAAAATAATAGCAGTACAATTTTATTGCTACGTGCCAAACAAGTTACCAGTTGGTGCAGTAGATTCTCAGAAAACAAACAAGACCCAGCATTCATGATATGCACGCTCTTAAGGCTGTGCAATTGGGCAATTAGTTAAAAGGGGTGTGTTTAAAAAAATAGCAGTGTATGCCATTGACTGTACAAACTGAAAACTATTTTGTACAAACATTTTTCTTTCTAGGATTTAGCAATCCTGTGAATCACTAAACTAATATTTAGTTCTCCTTCTTAGCGCTTCACATCTGTGTGGCATGGAGTCAACCAACTTGTGGCACCTCTCAGCTGTTATTCCACTCCATGATTCTTTAACAACATTCCACAATTCATTTACATTTCTTGGTTTTGCTTCAGAAACAGCATTTTTTATATCACCCCACAAGTTCTCCATAACATTATTTTGTTGATTTGGAACCAAGACTTTGCTCGTTTACTAGTGTGTTTGGGGTCATTGCCTTGTTGAAACAACCATTTCAAGGGCATGTCCTCTTCAGCATAAGGCAACATGACCTCTTCAAGTATTTTGACATATGCAAACTGATCCATGATCCCTGGTATGCGATATATAGGCCCAACACCATAGTAGGAGAAACATGCCCATATCATGATGCTTGCACCACCATGCTTCACTGTCTTCACTGTGTACTGTGGCTTGAATTCAGAGATTAGGGGTCGTCTCACAAACTGTCTGTGGCCCTTGGACCCAAAAAGAACAATTTTACTCTCACCAGTCCACAAAATGTTCCTCCATTTCTCTTTAGGCCAGTTGATGTGTTCTTTAGCAAATTGTAACCTCTTCTGCACATGCCGTTTTTTTTTAACAGAGGAACTTTGTGGGGGATTCTTGAAATTAGATTAGCTTCACACGGACGTCTTCTAACTGTCACAGTACTTACAGGTAACTCCAGACTGTCTTTGATCATCCTGGAGCTGATCATTGGCTGAGCCTTTGCCATTCTGGTTATTGTTCGAATCCATTTTGATGGTTGTCTTCCGTTTTCTTCCACGTCTCTCTGGTTTTGTTCTCCATTTTAAGGCATTGGAGATTCTTTTAGCTGAACAGCCTATCATTTTTTGCACCTCTTTATAGGTTTTCCCCTCTCCAATCAACTTTTTAATCAAAGTATGCTGTTCTAACGACCCATTTTCCTCAGGCTTTCAAATGCATGTTCAACAAGTGCTGGCTTCATCCTTAAAAAGGGGACACCTGATTTACACCTGTTTTTTCACAAAATTTATGACCTCAGTGACTGAATGCCACACTGCTATTTTTTTTAACACACCCCTTTCAACTAATTGCCCAATTGCACAGCCTTACGAGCGTGCATATCATGAATGCTGGGTCTTGTTTGTTTTCTGAGAATCTACTGCACCTACTGGTAACAATTAACTGGTAGCAATAAAAAATATACTAAAAACCTGGATTATTCTGGTTAGTTACATTGTACTGCTATTATTTTAAACAATACTGTATGTGTTTATGTATTTAGAACAAATCAGAACATTACTTTAAATACTGGTAGCACCACAGACAAAAGTCGTTGTCACCATTATTTGATTAAAATAACTTACAAATCAAATTATACTTAAGCTTTAATTTGACTGGATATAGGGTCCATGTACATTCTGGAATTTCAATTTTCATTTTAGAAAGAGAATCTCAAAACAGGATATTTTTCTTTTTCTTTGTGGATGCACAGAAAAGAAAATCAAAGGGAAACTAAAACAGAAAAAATACTATTTTAATTTATGACACAGGAATTCTTAAACTTTTTATGCAACCAGGGAAAAGTGTCAAAATGACCATCAACCTATTTCTTGTCATTGCACTGCTTTTTTTTTTATCTACCACTGGTGTTCATTTCCTGGCTCTGACACAACACAGATGTAGGCTAGTTTATGAAGCTAACAATGAGCAGGGCAGAAGGCAACAAGAAGTATGGGGCTAACGTGGATGAGACAGAGGGAGTCAATGATGTAAACATTACTGGGAACAGAGACTTTCCTGATCATCATCATCTTTTCTCTGCTTGTGCTCTATATGGTGGTTGTTCAGCCTGGTTACATTCATTAGATGATAAAATTTGAAATTCAGTTTTATTAATATGATGTGAGGTCCAGTTACCAGCATGACACTTAAACTGGTAGTAGTAATGACTACTTTTTATTTAAGTACCTGCACTTTAACTAAGTGTAGTCAGTACTTCAACTTTTACCAGAGTATTTTAAAACATGAGTATCTGTACTTGAGTGAAGGATGTGTGTATATTTGCCATCTCTGACCTTAATGTGATTTTAGGAATGTCATCTTCCTCAATATCAATGAATTTGGTGTGTACATATTGGAAAACAGTGGGGTTTTCAGCAAGAAATGTATGAAGATATTGTACTAAACATGGTGCAGGACTGAGTTCTATCTCCAACTTACATTTGCAAATAAGCTACTTCTGATCTGGAGCTGCTGGCTTGGTGCGACTGTCCTGAAACTGCTGTGATGTATTGCTTCTGCAGTTCTGCAATTAAACATAAATAATTAAGCATTTTTTTTCTTTTTAGTTTCCCTTTGATTTTCTTTTCCATGCATTCATGAAGAAACGGAAAAATGGCTTGTTTTTCTGGAGTTCTGGAGAATTAGAAGAAAAAAAAATAACAGTCCCTTTTTATTTTCAAAATCTCTTTAGAAATTGAAATTGGATAACCAGAAGATACATATACCCTATAGCATATAAAACACATTTAAGTACACAGAAATATAGATAAGTTTTAAAACTGCAAAAAAAAAAAAAAATGCTTCTCATTTTCCTTTCAAATTAGTGACCCAGATGCAGCTTCACAAATTTTACAGTTCACAAAGTTTAATGCATTGAAACTGATCGGTTTAATACCATGCATCTTTGGGGAAATTAAGTTAATATTTAGTTTAAATTGTCTAAGTTACAAAGAATCAAAAGAGGTAACTAAAGTTGGATAAAAGTTGTATTTGGCTGACAAGGAATAAACCACATCCTCATACTGTCTTTGACAAAATGCAAAAAATATTTGATGGAAAATGTTTTATTGTGTAGGTTAGGGGTGGGATTTGAAGCTTTGTGTAAACTATAATAGTTCCTTAACTGTATTAGTGATCAGTTGTCTGCTATGAGAGGCTGGGAGCAAACTAGGAGTTAGAATATATGTGAAATTATTAAATAATATGACAAAATACTTTGATTGGAATATTTTTATTGTGATAGAAAAAGAATCATTTGTACTTTTTGTTTTGTAATAAATATGTTATTAAAATGGTTTGCAGTGAGTCATGTACCTTTCGGAAATTGGTAAAATATAATAATGGTTGAGAAAAAAAAAAAAGAAATCTTCCTGAGTATTTGTATCATGAGTTGTGTCTCATGACTTGTTTGAGAGCTGACTGTGACTAAAGTGAATGTTACACAGGGAAAAAGGGAAACTGCAGTACACATGTCAGCTATACTGTGTAGAGAGAGAGAGAGAAAGAGAGAGAATCCATAGTATATTGGGATTGTGCTTCTAAAGTCCTTACAGGGTTGTAAGCATAACAATAATCTGTGAAATAAAGATTGAGAATAATTATTGCTTATTATTCTAGTGCATAATTCTGGCTTGTCAGAATTGAATTGATAAAGCATTCACTGTTCTTTACACATTCCTCAATATTATACAGCCGATGTCTCCTCTTTCTATGCTGAAACAAAGCAGCCGGTCTATGATGGAGTCTTGCGGAACACCAAACACCATCAAACTTTATCTTAGTAAATGTTGGACAGTCACCAATTGCATCTACGAACTGAAAATGAAGTCATATAAGACCTGAACCATTGAGCGCTGTACCCTTTACTCTAACATTATTTTTAGTCCATCTAGGAAAATGGTATCAGTGGTGTTAAAAGCTTCACTGAGGTCAAGAAACACAAGCAGGGACAGTTTGGTATTTAATATTTCTTTACCAGTTCTGAATAAAAAATTATACTTTTTTAGAAGAGGTTTATTTTTTTGTATTACCTGTTAGAAGTACCTTAGGAAATGGGTAGATGAGAATGAGATTTCTTATTTTGATAAGAAATTAAGTGAAATTATTTGATCTTTTAATGGTAAATCAAACCATGGTTATCTGATATTGTAAAGTACAGGGTTGGACAACATTTATGTTCTAATATTCAAATAGTTACATTTAAGGTACTTGTATGATCGTTATACCACAGTGGTAGTTTTTAAAACCTCATTATCTTAAGTGAAGTGGTATATTGACTCGACGCATTCAGTCAAGTTTTGTCATACGGTGATCCAGTCATAGCTGATAACTCAGGAGATTATTGGAGATGTACATTTGATGCGTCAAAGCATGGTGCATAAATAATGACTAAGGCTTGTTTTAGATGTGATGATCTGAGATAGTTACAGACCGTTTTAATGTGATTATATTTAACTGAATGTAAGTATTGGATCAAATTGTGATCTTAATGAGTGGGTATTACAGATAAAATCACACTACTGATCAAAATGTATGTTAATTTGGTTACAAACTAAGTATTTCTGTATTTTTGTTTTCTCAGGGAAAAACTTAAAAATGTGGTGGAACATCACTAAGGTTGATTAAGATCAATACTATCTGTCTATCTGGACTATGTTCCATATGTCTAGCAAATACTCTGAATGATCCCCATGTAGAAAACAGGATGAAAAAGCTGTAGCAGTGTTCACAGAGGAAATTTTCTACAATCCCTAAAGTTTAATGATCATATTATCATTGAGTTACCACAGGAAGGCATGGAAAAACCGAGGTGGGACGTCAGGTAATGCGGACAACTACGTCTGTGATAGTTGATTGGTTATCAGGCTTGCAGCCTGTACTCGACACAAAGCAGGGTGCTCTGCTCACCACAATTTTACCGATTTGTTATGTGAGTTACTGTCACCTTTCTGTTTGCTTGAAACTGTTTGCCCATCCTCTGATGACCTCCCTCATCAACAAAGCATTTCCATCTGTAGAACTGCTGCTGCACACTGGAGACTTTTTTATATTGCAGCTTTCTGACTAAATTCTAGAGATTGGGGTATCTGTGAAAACCCCAGATCACATGTACTCTAAACAAACACCCTGGAACCAATAATGTCAACAACACAGTCACAAAGATCTTGTCAGAAGCTGCTGGCTTGTACCCAAATGCTTTTATACATGGCGAGGCTGCCAAATGACTGACTAAATAATTGCACAAATTAGTAAATAAATATAAAAATATACTGGAAACTGACAGTAAGACTATATTTTTGCACATATGCACTGTTTAAATTTATGGTGATAAGATAATGATCTCAGAATGCTGTAATGGGAAGAATCACAAAAAAATTGTCTTACAGATAAATGTTCCCCAGTTCCAAGATGAAAACATGAAATATTTCCTATAATTGTTTCCATGTGTTTCTCTGCTGCTTGATCTTTCTGAACATCTGTACTAACTTGAACAGAATAGCAAAGCAGCACATTAATCACTAATGATTCTATATGAATTCTAATGATCAGTAATTAATGTTTTATTTATTAATATTATTTATTTATTTCCAGAAAATACTTTTGGCAGGATTTTCTTTTACCACTTTGTTACCTACCTTTCTATAAGAATCTATAGACCAAGTAAAAAAAAGTTTTTTTTAAATTTTATTTTAAATGCAAACAATGCAACAAATAAAAACACTATTCTAAAATCAGAGCTTATGAATATGACAAATGATTGCCAAGAAATGTGGTCACTGAACTACATTATTGGAGTTGAAACCACATGCCAGCAATAAATCCGAGATCATTCCTGGTGCACAAAATAAGCCACAACATTCAATAAAAACTAGTTCAAGTATTACTTTATTGTATATCAGAAATTATATAAAATATGTAAATAAAGTATTTTATAAAGCATCTGTGAAGAAGAAGAAAAAACAACTCCAGACAGGAGCAGTTGATCAAATAAAATAAAACACTGCATTCCATGGATTCTGTAAACTTTTTTTTGCAACAGAACACTGTTGCTTCTGATCTATTAGCTAGAATTGGTTGACATATAATGCTCCATATATTCCTCCAGTCTGAAAAGCCATTTATTCCAGTACTGTACCACTTGGTCTGCATTCAGAAAGTGACAGTGGGCTGGTGAGCCATCTTTGTAGGCAACTACAATTAATCCACTGTCCACCTACAGATGGAGAAAAACATTTAGAACATAACTGTATCAGCACAATTAAATGGGTGGGGGGGGCTATTTCACAATATTTCACAAAAATATTAATTAACATACCTGGTAGTTATAGTTTGTATCACTGTTTAATGCTCCAATGTAGGCAGCCACCTGCAAGGGGTTGTCATATGTGTTGTAAAGTAAAGGCTTTGGTTTTTCTGATGTCTTCCATTCTATGGCACACAGGGAATTCCTGTATATTAAGAAAAATTTTAGTTGTAATAGCCAAAATATATAGAATGAGCAAAAGGGCTGTGTAGTTTATTTCATGGTCATAATTTAGATAGTTTAATGTTTATAGTTTACATAGTACGGTGACTTTTTATCAGGCAGTGTAATTTTGCTTGGCAATAAACATTAAAAATAATGAACCGAAATAGCCACTGGAATTGTATTTGTTCACCTGTAATCCAGTGAAATTTACAGTTTCAAAACTACCGAGCTGAAACAACTGATTCTCACTTGTACATGGCAACACAATCAACAATGCCCAGGTACTGCAGGGGCCGATGGTGCACAACACTCTCGATGGCTTTGACTCCTGTAACGTCCTCCAACACATAACTGAGACTTTCTAAATACCCAGAGACGTTTTCCAGACACTCGTGGTATTCAGTTAAGCTTTTTTCTCCAGTTAAAATTTCTTCAACAGCTTCATGCAACACTTTCCCCTGTGTAAAAAGATCTAAAAAAAAAAATTAAAAGAAAAAAACACACACACAAAGAAGACACAATAGACAACATTCGCTTTCCTACTGGAAGATAAAACAAGTGATTCCATCAAATTCATGCAAAGATCAAACTTCCTGACGCTTTGATAATAAAGCTGGTTCTAGCTTTACTTGAGCACAAAAATAAAATATGCAGATGACACCATGGTGGAAAACCTACTGTTGCTGTATTCTTTGAAACCTTCCACACCAAGTTCAGCAATCTTCCTCCTCTTCCATCTCTCCAAATAAAACACTTGCTGGGCTGACATTGTCTTTTGGAGTATTTTTGTTACACTTGGTATAGAGGCGTGATCTGAAGCTCTGTGTAATCTTATCTGAGCCATGCTTCCCTCCACGTTCTCTGCATCAGGGACACGTTTTACATCGTTCAACAGAGGCCATGGGGTTCTCAGCGCTCTGCATTCCCGAGGCTTACATTTCACGATCGCTCCGTAAAGCCACCGATCTTCGTTTTCAATACTTTCTGGAGTCTGAGAGCTGGTTCTCATAGACACCACAGCTTTCACCAGCGAGGAATAGTGTTCAGAGTCTACATCCCTGTAGTGGCTGCTCTTCTTACACGCGCGCAAGCCAGGGGAGGAGAAAAACGAGCGTCCAGAGAGCAGAGCACTCACACCACCCGGCTGTAGCCACAGTCTGCAAGCCCGCATTTTGGCTCCCGTTTTAGCGAAATGCTACGTCCACATACACCGCCCGGGGCTATTACATTTATTACCAATCTAACAAACATTCACTACTCACAAATTCCTTTTGATTAATGAAGCGGTCGGGACATGTAGTTTATAATTAAGCCAAAATACACTCACTTCCACTTTTGAAACACCATTTCCCACAATGACGCTGTGTAACTGTAATATGTGCTCTCTCTCTACAACTTGTATAAACAAATGTTCCGCCCCAAGCATTAATTTACAATAACCCATATAAATATCTAATTATTTTACGGCAATCATGAAATAAAGTACTTTTAGTGTCATGTAAAAGCCTATATATTTAAAACGTAAAGTAAATATTTTAACAGACATGCCAACAATAACATATACTGCTACAAGTTTTATCCTCACGACGCACTTTATTAGGAACACCAGTATAACTACTCATTCATGCTCTAATGCAGGGGTGTCTAACCGAGGTCATATTAAATGTGCATTAGTACTGGCCCGCCAGTATATAGCGCATATACTGCTAATACTACAAATCCCAGAATGCGTTATTAGTGCGTTGGCGCGTCAGTCGAGACCGCCCAGAAATGCAGATTTAAACTGCTCAGTAATCCGTTTGTGGTTGACGTGGACCATGCTCAAGTCAAAATACGACTCTGTGTGTGCTGCACAAATGCTCTCTCTGTTCCGCAGCAATATCTGTGTGAGCAACCGTTCTCTTTAATAAAGATGAACAAAACCCCACTCAGGAGTCTCACTGATGATCACCTTCACTCAATCCTGAGGATTTCCTCAGCTCAGAGCCTAAACCCAGACATGATACACTTGCATCTGAGAAGAGATGCAGGAATCTGTCTTCAACCAATGAATGAATGTTGTCTTTATGCACTTTTCTTACTCCAAGGCATGGACTTTTAATAGTTGAAAAATAGCTTTTTTTAAATTGAAGGAAATCATTATTATTTTTGGTTTTTATTGTTGGCCTGTGAAAAAATATTTACACTATAAAGGAATTCGAAAGCCTATATAGAAAGACATAATAAGAAACGAATACCACTGATTTGTGTTTTATTTTAAATGTAATTTCTAATGTGTTTATAATATTAAACTTTGGTTGTTCCAGATTTAATGTTTATGCAAAACTAAAGTTTGTTTCCATATGAAAAGGTTTAACATTACTCATCTAGAAAGAAGGGAAAATATTCACAATTGCAGTCATTTTTTCAATAAATATTGAGTTTGGCCCACGACTTCGTCCCAGTTTTTAATTTTGGCCCACTAAGAATTTGAGGTCGACACCCCTGCTCTAATTTAATCAGCCAAACTCTTTACTACTTAATCATTTCCTGACTATTAAAAGCTTTAAAATGTACTTTTTTACTATCATATATTTTAGAGAATTTTCTCAAAAGCAGTTCATCAGTTCATCAAGAAACAACAGGGAACTTTTTTTAAGCAATGTAACAGAAGTGCATTCCATTGTAGTCTAAATAATATTAATAATAATAGGTTTTGAGAACATTTGTATTGTATAAGTATTAATAAAAACTACTGTTCAGACTGAAAAGAAAATAAGTGGTCACAAATGTGGACATATAATACATACTGTCTGCTTGCTTTAGTGATTCTCTTTGAATTGTTAAACAACACATTACAAATATATATATTTTTGGGACCAGCTTCCTAATTTGGCTTTACCAGGTTAGTATTAACTATATGTAAGGACCAAAGCAATATAAAGTTTGATCGCCTTATTTCTCTATTCTTCATTATGTGTTCACGCAGGACTCACTATTTATTTTTTACAATATTTTTTTCTGCCACAAAATCATTTCGATCAACCCATAAGGCCTAGAGAGCTAAAACTTCAAGAGATAGTATAACATTGCTCCCACTTAAATTCTTCCTTTTAACAATATTGGTTATCAAACCATTTTGTCACAGATTGGATTGCCTTATACCACAGGAATTCTTGGCCCAAACTGACTTCAGTTACATCGTTTAATTTCGAATTTTTTATCTTTTATTTTTTTTAGCATCCTCAGACAATAAAGAGAAACATTTATTTAAAGTGAATGTAAAGTTATTTCTTGCGAAATGCTTTTGCATATAGACATCAAATATAAAATAAAATAAAAAAATAAATAAAATAAAATAATAATAAATAAGTAAAATAAGATATACATAAGTATTTTATAAAAAGAAAGTTTGACTCGACGTACAAAAGCAATTTTGGAACAGCAAAACCTACTGGTTATTAGATTTGAAAATTGTGTGTATCTTTAACAAAATTTTATAATTTGTTTTAAAATCATGGAAATTAATTTTTGCATCTTGTCGTATGGAATCGAATGTCATCCAACTGAACTATTGGCCATTTGGGGCTCAGGTCATTTGGCAACCACTGTTACAGAACTTGCCGTGTGTCAACTTCACCTTAAGTTTGATGCAGTGTCACCTTTTGGTCAGAAAATATAAGAAAAATTATGTACATGCTAATAACTTTCCATTACTTAAGCATATTGTCATTAAAACCAGTCTGGTTAAATTCAGGAATTTCGTAAGTATTTAAAAAAAAAAAGTTTTTATTTCCTATTTAAAATTTGCCGAGTTCAAGACATTGGTACAAAATAACAAAATAATGTGCATCAAGCATTCTATATAAATTTGTTTACACACCACCTATAAGATTAGTGGTTAGACGGAATTACATTTAAACTTATTGGCTTTTTAATCACTTTAGCTTCAATAACCCTCAGAAACCTTTTTTGTATTCATGCTGATGACGATGTTCAGAAAACCAGAAATAAACCGCTTGGTCTGGGCTTCTATAATAAAATCGTTTTATGTGCAGTTGATATGAAATATTGGTATGTGATGTTGTAATATGCATTTTTATTGGTGATTATCACACACAAGATTAAATTCAGTGGAAATAAGATAAGTGGAGCAAATTGTTTAATATGGGCATTCGGTGCCACCCAGATGAGGATGGGTTCCCTTCTGAGTCTGGTTCCTCTCAAGGTTTCTTCTAAGGAAGTTTTTCCTTGCCAGTCACCACTGGCTAAACAATTAGGGATAAACTTAAAATATACATTCTAAAATATACATTTTAATTGTATAAACTCCATCTCTAAAGCTTCTTTGTGGCAATGTCCATTATTAAAAAGTACTATACAAATAAAGTTGACCTGAACATAATTATTTAAGCTTATGTATGAAATAAATAGTGAAAACAAAAGTTTGTATGCCAATTCCTGTTGGAGTTAATAATAACAGAACTGAATTTATTCAGATTTATTTATTTTTGCACAGAACTGTAAAATTCCACTAGCTCCTTACCCAAACAGAATATGATGGAAATATTTGAAAACAGCCAGCACAACATTGCCTCAGGCTACCTCACAAACGCCACACTGAAAGCCAACTGTTAAATGCAAGAGCAATTGTATAAAAATAATAATTTACAATCAAAACAGATTTTTTTTCTATATTATTAAATTATATTTTATTACGCATTGTTGGTTTGCAAAGTTATCTTTTTTTTGTTTGGTTTTTGTCTCCAGTCATCAACAGTAGCAAATGGTCCTCTCAGACAAACATGCAGCTCAATAACACTACCTACACAAAGCGCTGTGCAATAGCTAGTAATTTAGAGTAATCACCCTCCAGTTTGCGTAGCTGTGTAGGTATAGGAGCTTTAATCCGTGTTCCTGTTGGGTTCCCATTTTCTTCAATCAAAACAACATTATTTGAATCAAACCTCGGCGACATTCTTGGTCCAGGCATCTTGTGACCTACAATCAGTGCTTTCTTTTTCTGTCCTTTAATGGCCAAAAGTACAGTGTCACCCACTTTGCCAAATCCATTTTTGGTGTATACATGAATGACTCTAGGGGCACGGTGATATGGGGTGTTTCCAAGGCTGCTGTTGTCAACCACCCGTACTCTTGTCAGCTTCTGAATAGCTGCCACAACTGTTGAAACACTGAAGAGAGGAAATGTCAAATTTAAAAATATTTCATATACAGATATTTCTAAAAAGAAATTACATTTTTATGGACCTTATGGTGTTTATGGATATTTAATATTCCATTTAGTGGGAAAATTCATATGTCTAACATGGAACTGCTGTTTAAAGCTACACTTGTGTTTTATGCAAAATACTCATTACAGCATGAGAATTGGTAGCTCAGTGATTAAGATGTTGGACGTCTGATTGGAAGGCTGGAAGTTCAAATCCCAGCATCATCAAGGACCATAAAGTCGCTCAGGATAAGGGTGTCTGACAAATGCCATAATGGTAACATATACTGACTATCATGTGACCGTGTAACAATAAAAACTAACTTAAAAAGTTAAAAAAAAATCATAATTTTAATCCAAGCACATTTGTAAAGCACACACATTTAGGTGTTGCGATAAACCCCAGCACAGCCATGCTACCACTGCTGGGCCCTTCAGCAAGGCCCATAACGCTTAACTGCTCAGTGGTATAAATAAGCAAATGAAAGTTGCTTTGGATTTGTGTGTCTGTCAAATTGTAACAGTTGTAAATTTGTCCATTCTGGTTACAATATACACTATATGAAAACAGTATTGGGACAGTTGACTTTTCCAGAAATATGCAGTTCTTCCCCAAACTGTTACCATGAAGTTGGAGGCACACAATTGTACTTTGTCTCTGGATGCGGCGGCATAAAATTTTCCCTTCACTTGGACTAGGAGACTAAAACCTGTTCCAGCATGACAATATCCCTGTGCCCAAAGCAAGCTCTATGAAGAGCTGCTTTACATGGGTTGGAGTGAAAGATGTTAAAAAACACATGACTATTGTCCTTTTGGTTTATTTGCATGTGTGTGCACAGGCTTTTGGATTATGGATTTGTGACAGGCATAAAAGTAATAAATCTTACCTGAAAGGCCTGTAGTGTGTTCTCCATAATACTTTTGGAAGTGCCATTGGTGAGAAGGCCATAGTGATCTAGTATAAAAAAGCATGTCAAAATAAATGCATGATATTACTGGCAGATTTTATCTAGGGAGGTGGTAGCTTTGGTTAAGGCATTGGACTTAGGATCGAAAGGTTACAAAGTTCAAATTCCACCACCACCAAGCTGCCACTGCTGGGCCCTTGAGAAAGGCCCTTAAACCTTCCTTGCTCAGTTGTAAGGTCACTCTGGAAAAGGTTGCCTGCCAAATGCCATAAATGTAAATCTAGGATTGTTTTCTACTAATCCCTAATTTGGAAATCTTTCAAATTATGTTAATATTGGTAAAAAAATAAAAATAATAATGATAATTATAATAACAAAAAAATAAAACCATAACCTCATTTATTATTGTTTGAAGCAGTCTGTCTGCACTCGTGCGTCATCATGTACATTTAACCTATTAAACATTTTAACCGTATTATTAATTACGGAAGCTTTTTGTCCTTACGTCAATCATTTCCTCCCTCGTACACATCAAGTGTTTTGCTTCGGTTAATTTTCTCTCTGTCAAGGTTTAATCACACTCTGAGAAAAAGTTATAGATATAAAAAGCAGTACACTATAACAATTTAACCATTTAGGACAAAGTGGTAATGCAGACACTTCTCAGTGAGATCTGGAAGGTTAAAATAAATTGTTCACAGCTACAAGTTTGCATATTGCCATAATTTTCGAGCATAAGAATTAGTCCACGTTATATTAATTATAAGTAGGCTACAGCTTTCACCTTCAACAACGTGAACCACCGTCTTCGTCTTCTTCTTCTCCTTTTTCTGCTTCTTCTTTTTCTACCATACTTTATGGAGAGTTTACAAACCAGATTTTGCTGCATTACCGCCTCCATCTGGATAGGAGTCTGCAGCACCGGATGGAAGTTTATAGGTCATTCTAGCAAATAATCACGCTTAAATAAAACATAGGTGGCAAACGTACACACATGCTTCACTTAAGTAGAAGTACAGATACTTATTTTTTGAAAGACTATCGTAAAAGTCGAAGTACTGAATATACTCTTTTACTCAAGGTAAAGAAGTTTGGGCTCTGATATGTACTTTACTAAGTATCCATTATTACTACCTGTTTTAGTGTCACACTGGTAACTGGGCGTCGTACATTTTTATCTTTTCTAAATTACCTTAAATTAATACTTTTAATCAGGGGCGTAGATTACACAGGGGAAATGTCCCCCGCACTTTTTATAAAAAGTAAATTCGTCCCCCTCACTTTTTTAGTTAAGAGTTGTGTTCACGAAATGTTGAGGTTTTAATGGAGCAATGTATATAAATGCAGAGTGATTTAAAATTTAAAGAGACAAGATAGTCTATACATGACGGTCACGTATCCATGGCAGTCACTCACTTGTCACGTCATCATCACGCGCCCCAATACTGAATGGGCATCCGCGGTCTCGCGCGCGATCCAACGTTCGGTTGCGATGAGATGAAAGTGGCAAAAAAAAATCGCCTCACTCCTTTTTTACAAAAAAGTCAAGCAGTGTAAGTTGGAATATGGCATCCGAATTGTGTTGCAAAAATGTTTAGCAACTCTGCCTTTGCTCTTGTTGAATAATAAGCAAGTTTTAAAGGATTATAAGGAAAAATACCTCTTGGAACGTTCACTTTTTTCTGTGTATTTTCCTCTTTATATCGTCTTTTGTTTTAACAAGTGTGTTATCAAAACCCTTCAAATAAGAATAAAGATCATGTTGAACTGAGATTTGACAGCATGTTTAACTCTGTGTGTCACGGTATGTACACGGAGAGACGAGGAAACGAATAGTAACATTAAAGATGTAATTTTAATAATAAGGAGCAGGTAAATCACACGTACATACAACGTAGTAAAGACGATAACCGACAATGAAGACAGTGAAGACAGTGGAGTATCTATTACAGTGTGTCATGTACTGTGTATACACAAAATACAATTTGAAATATGTAAACAATATACTCTTAGTACCATTATACGGACATCTTTGTACTTTATACTTAAAAAGGTACACATTACTACAGTAGAGTACCAATGTGTACCTTAATGTACAACTATAAATAAGGTACAAAGATGTCCTTTTAAGGGTACTGTCCCAGTGGCAAGCTGTTTTATTTCTTTATTTCTTTCTGTTTTATAATCATATATAATCATAAAAAAAATAACAAGGGTTAACTGAAAAAAAAAAACAACAAAAAAAAAACAGGTAACACTAGACACTTTGTCGCCGTCGCCTCCCCCTCCCTCCCTTTATTTTTATTTTTATTTTTATTTTTATTTTTTGGAAAGGATGGGTACGCCCCTGCTCTTAATAATCTATTCAACATAGGCATGGTCAAATATGGATGCTCTATGCAAGTGTATGTTTATTATTAGTGAAACCATTATTATCATAGAGCATGAAGACAAAATATTCTTGTAAATATTTTAAATTACGTAAATCATCAGGACACCAAATGGAACCTTTGCTATGTAAGTATTCAGCTTCAGCTTGTTTTATTTATGTGTGTGAAAAGAGATGACAGAGACGGCAGAGAGCGTCCCCTGTCTGTTTTCTTTATTTTACAAAAGTACAACGTTTTGTTATCATGAGTGTATACAGATAAATGTAGACCTTTTACATCTTCGTATTCATATTTCTTACATCTTTACGACCAAAAAGAGACAGAATAATTTTAATTCGTTTTAGCGTTATGAGGAAAAAATTCCACAAAACGTGTCAGAGCGCTTGCCGAAACCAGAGGGTTCATTGTGTGCATCATGGCGGATTTTGGTGCTAATTTAAGACTTTGTGCATCAGTAAAACTATTGTTTACTAATTGAAAATGAATGCGTTTTTTTCTAAGTAAAGAAAGGACATTGACAATAAACGTGTCACGTTGAAGATTTTAATTTCGCCTCTTTTATATATATTTATTTACAATTTCTTTATACAAATAGGTCAAACAGAAATGTTCACACGTTCACAACCACCTTATATATATATATATATATACTAATTGAAAATGAATGCGTTTTTTTCTAAGTAAAGAAAGGACATTGACAATAAACGTGTCACGTTGAAGATTTTAATTTCGCCTCTTTTATATATATTTATTTACAATTTCTTTATACAAATAGGTCAAACAGAAATGTTCACACGTTCACAACCACC
>MU596817.1:6074903-6088230 GCA_024362625.1 Silurus asotus
AACACATCAAAATGTAACTGCTGGCAAAAACCCACATGTTCTCCTTTTGCTGCTACTACCAAGAACAACAGAGGTAATAAAATGACCATTAACCATCTTCTTTGTTACTAATGGTCACAGAATACAAGTCCGATCCAGTAAATAATTCACAAAGAATCTCTCCCAAGGACAAGTGAGCATTCAACTGGGTTGACAATGAAGGACTGGATTTGAAATAGGCAGACCCTTCCCTCTAAGCCAATCTTTTGATTCCGCCATGACTAAGAAATGCTACAAAGCAGTAGCCACATAACTCACAACAAGCTCTATAAAATGTGGTATGATTTACTATTGATTAACATTATTAAGAAACATTGAAGATGTGGGCTTATCGAAATTAAATTCAGATTGTGTTCACACTTGTATTCTTAAGAAACCAGGATGTAAATATTTACCTTAAAAAGCTGTATATATATATATATATATATATATATATATATATTAATAAAAAAATAATTTTCACTGAGACTGCCCTTTTGGCTGTTTCTGAGAAGCTGTCATCTGTACTTATCTTCCTGTACCTTCTGCAGCATTTGACACAGTCAACCACAAGACACTTTTGTCAACCCTCAAGAGCCTCGGTATCTGCGGAACAGCATGGGGATGGATTGCTTCCTACCTGGAAGGTCGCTCATACCAGGTAATATGGAGGGGATCCACATCTGCCCCGTGCAGACTCACCACTGGTGTCCCACAAGGCTCGGTACATGGTCCCTTCCTTTTCTCCCTCTACACCCATTACATTGGTGAAGTCATATCCTTACATGGGTCATCTTATCACTGCTATGCAGATGACACTCAACTAAACTTTTCTTTCTCTCCATCAGATACCACAGCTTCCGCTCAGATATCAGCATGCTTGACAGACATATCTTCATGGATGAGTGCTCACCAACTAAAACTCAACCCCAGCAAAACAAAACTGCTGGTCATCCCAAGTGATTTATCTCCAGGTCAAGATCTCCAAATAACACTGCATGAGTCTCTGTTTTCCCCTTCAGCCACTGCTCGTAACCTTGGGGTAACTATGGACTATGAACTGTCCTTCTTTTCACATGCTGCTAATGTTGCTCATTCTTGTCGATTTCTTCTCTATAACATCTGAAGGATTTGACCATTTCTGTCCACACAGGTTGCCCAGGTGCTTGTTCAGTCTCTTGTCATTTCAAGACTTGACTACTGCAACTCTCTGCTGACAGGTCTTCCCCTGAACGTTATTCGTCCACTGCAAATGATCCAAAACGCAGCTGCACGACTTTTGTTCAATCAGCCCAAGTTCTCCCACACCACCCCACTGCTGCGCTCCCTTCACTGGCTTCCAGTAGCTGCACGTATCAGATTCAAAACACTGATGCTTGCCTACAAGGGCAAAAACGGACCAGCACCATCTTACCTCAGTGACCTCATCACATTTTGCACTGCACCACACTGTCTGAGATCCTCCAGTACTGCTCGACTGGTACCTCCTTCTCTCAGAATGAGAGGTAGGTACACTTTAAGGCTCTTCTCTGTTCTGGCACCGAGGTGGTGAAATAAACTTCCCTCAGATGTCCGTACAGCAGAGTCCCTGACGATCTTCAAGCGACAACTGAAGACCTACCTCTTCCTGAAATACTTAAATTAGCACTTCCAAGCTTGTAGAATTCAAGGGTTATATTTATATCAAGTTTGTAATCTTGCGTACCAGTGTAGATTTATTCATTACTAGAGACTTAAAGCACTTTTGTACGTCGCTCTGGATATGAGTGTCTGCTAAATGCCGCAAATGCAAATGTAAATTTTATATTAATGAGTCAAACACAAATTTCTATCTATTAAAATTATGAGCACAAAACCTTCTTTTCAACTACTTAATGGAATCGTGCAAACAAGGCCACAGGTACTGTGGAAAGTTAGAGTCAGGAGTTTCTTCCATCATTTATTCCTCTCAATATGTTCTGCTTGCTGTTAAACTGACAAAAAAACTCTGTATGTTGGTTTTAAGAAGATTCCACCTAGCGGCAAACAAAACAAGTTTAAGCGTGCTCTATATGGAATGATGGCTTGCTGTGTGATTGACCAGTTATGTTTTTATCCACTAATAAATGAAAAGGAACGACTGATTTTCCAAAATGTAGTTAAGTAAGAAGTCAAATATTTGACTTTAAATTGTAGTTAAAGTTAAAGTAAAAATCTCCCAGATGGAAATACTTCAATTAATCACAGATACACAAAAAAGCACAATTATAGAATAATTAAGAAAAATAACGAATTACATTTACGGTTTACCACTGGTTTTCCACAATAATCTTACTCAGTTCAGAATTATTAGCTTTAACATGCTTGGAAATGGCCTAATAACCCTTCCCAGATTGATGGTCAGGAACAATTGCTTCCCTAAGATCATTGCTAATGTCTTTCCTTGTTGACACTGTGGTAATACATTCCTGAATGCTCCAGACCAGCACACCATTAAATCTTTGAATAAAATGTAAAACTAAAACATATAGACGTGCTAACACTTATGATCAATTAACTAAGGGCATTTAATCAGCAGCACCTAGCAACTTAGCCTTTTAATTCTAATTGAAGCAATGAAGGTAAGCAGTAACACATGATATGTATTATTTTTTTGTATTATGTTCTAATATGCAAAGCCATAAAATTTTAAAAAGGTGCACTTTCTTTTTCACATGATTGTATACATTTGTACATATGACTTTCGCCCAGTTGCACTCACCACTATCGCAATGAAGTGCTTCGAGAAACTGGTCCTGAATCACCTCACTGTGGGATTACCACCTACACAGGACCCACACCAATTTGCCTATCGCCCGAGCAGGTCGACAGAGGATGCAGTTTCCACGGTTCTTTATTCAGCCCTCACCCAACTGGATGAGAGCAACACCTACATCAGAATGCTGTTCATTCAGACTCTGCGTTCAATACAGTCCTCCCCACAGTACTGATCACTACGCTAAGTGACCTGGGTATCTGCACCTCCACTTGCAGATGGATTCTGGACTTTCTCACCAACAGACCTCAATCTGTCAGGTTGGGCAACCCGGTATCCTCAACCCTCATTCTGAACACTGGCCCACAGGGCTGTGTTCTGAGCCCACTACTCCCTGTTCACCCACAACTGTGCTCCTCTGTATAACTCTAACATCTTCTTCAAGTATGCAGATGACACCACCGTGGTCAGCCAGATCAGCAACAACGACGAATTGGCCTACAGGGATGACAGCATGGTGTGCCACCAACAACCTGACCCTCAATGCCTCGAAGATTAAAGAGCTCATCGTGGACTTTTGGAAGTCTAACAGCAGGAGACATTTCCCAGTCAACATCAAGAGAACTGATGTACAGCGAGTCTTCAGCTTTAAGGTCCTGGGAGTTCACCTCTCTGAGGATCTGTCCTACCACCAGAACACTTCAGCTCTGGTTAGAAAGGCACAACAACACCTGTACTTCTTAAGAAGTCTCAAAAAAAGCTCATCTGTCCCCAGGGATTTTAATGAGATTCTACCGCTGCATTATTGAGAGTATCCTCCACTTTATGTAAAAGCAAAGAACGTCAAAACCCAACTACCTGCCTTTGAACACCTTTACCACAGCAGTTGTCTGCGCAGAGCTCACAACATTATCAAGGACTCTTCAAATCCCAGTCAAGTGTTTAATTCTCCTTCCTTCAAGACGGAGATACAGAAACATATGCACCATCTATATGTATATTTATACATAGGCATCTATCTATATGTATAAATAGTATATGATCTATAAAAAAGTCCAGGTGTGATGTAGTGAGCAGACTATGCAGACATCCCAGTAATTATACAGTAATGTGCAAAGGGGCAAGGTAGAGACTGATGTGAAGGTAAAAACACAATAATACCCACAGTACCTACACTAATAATAACTTAATTACATTCATTATATATGAATATTACTTGTCTATACACACACACTATACCCACTCTGCACTATATATATAAAAAAAAATCATAATCCCATTATACCTTCATCCTCCTATACACTTTTTTTATGGGCCTCCTGTGCTATGACCTGGCAGCGTGGGCCTGACTGACACCCACCCACCATCCTTCTTTTGCAAAAGGGCTTGGGACCATCCATGGTGGAGTACATTATTCCCATTCCCACAACTGAGCACCCATGGGTATTAAGGGCTTTGCTCAAGGGCCCAAGACTGGCAGCCTGGTATGGCCAGGACATGAACCCACAACCCTTGCATCCAAATTCCAATTCCTTCCCCACCAGGCTACCACCAACCCCACACACAGACAATTATAACTTTCACTCCAGAGTATATTGTATGTATGTCTCCTCCTAAACATAATTTTTTCTACACAGTAGTATGATCTGAACTAATTATTTTTTGATATGGTGAAATAAGCCTATTCACTTTCTCAGTACTACTGTATGTATGTATTATTGTATGTTTTCATTTCTTGTGATGTATTATTATTGCTTACTATAACTAGTTTTTTTTTTTTATATTTCAGAAGCATCAATATTAACCTCATAAAATAACCCCAGATTTTTGTGCAATTTCTTTTCGTGCATTACAGTTTTCCTGTGGATTTAAAATTAAGGCAAATTGGCTTTTTATGCAAATTCTACAGAAAAATAGTTCAAGAAAAAGTTTAGGAACTGTTTAGAATTTTTTTGGCTTACCTTTTACCACAATGTCCAGCTTTTTTTTTAAGTCCCTCTCAAAAATCTCTTGTAAAAAAATCTTGTAAGTATATTCACAACCTATTTTCTGTCATAAAAAAAAACAGCTATCAAATCCACATGAATATATTTGAGCTTGTGCTCTCTGACCATCCATTCATAGGACTGTTTGCCTGAAAGATGGCCTTAGATGCCTGAAAACCAACACCAATCAGGCATAATATTATGACATGATTACATTATGAGGTGTGAAGTGAATAACACTGATTATATCTTTATCATGGCATCTGTTAGTGGGTGGATTATATTAGGCAGCAAATTAACATTTTATCCTCAATGTTGATGTGTTCGAAGCAGGAAAAATGGGCAAGCGTAAGGATTTGGGCTAGTTCGACAAGGGACAAATTGTGACATTTAGATGACTGGGTCAGAGCATCTTTAAAACTGCATCTCTTGTGGGCTGGTCCCAGTCTGCTGTGGTCAGTATCTATTAAAAGTAGTCCAAGAAAGCAACAGTGGTGAACCAGCGGCGGGGTCAGGGGAGGCCAATGCTTATTGATGTACGTGGGGAGCAAAGGCTGGCCCGTGAGGTCCAATCCAATAGATGAGCTACAGTAGATCAAATTGCTGAAGAAGTTAATGCTGTTAATGCTCGACGGATCGAGACTGTTTTGGCAACAGAATAGAGACCAACACAATAATAGGCAGGTGGTCATGATGTTATGCCTAATCTGTGGTAATAAAGTTATGCCTGGTGGGTGTATGTTTTCTAATGTTTTCTCAGGCTTTTCACAAATTCCTTCCAAAATTCCCTTAGATGTTTTATTTCTATTGATATAACACATTTCCAAATTGTACAGTTTTGTGTGACTTGTCTCCTCATCTGCTCTCTGCTAGAGAGAAACAGAAAACTGATTTGCAGTTGTTCCTTGAGAACAAAGATTAAAGTAGTATCCTTTGGTGAATTTGGTTGACAGTTTATTTTAGCTAAAAGTGGTGCTTGAACTAGACACTTGAAGACTGAGAAACGGTCAGGTGATTTTTCTTCCAATGTCCAGTTTTTATGAGCCAGAGCCCCACAAATTCCTGTTTTTTGCTAGGAGTAGGGAAACCTAATGTGGTATTCTGCTGTTGTAAACTATCCACCTGAGGTGTCTTGGTTTTGTGCATGTTAAGATGCTTTATTCTCACAAACAGTGAGTATTTGAGTTGTTATCTATATCTATCCACTGTCTACTAACTATGCCTTTATGACTATCCATGAGTTGCAGATAGTGAGCAAGGCAGATACAGCAGGTATGAGGGTGGGCAGGGTCTTAGTGAGCTGTAAATGTTAAGCAGTGTTGAGGCCATTCTGTCATTCATACAAAATTTTGCCAGTGTTAGCTGTATTGCTTCATGCCATCACTTTGATTACCTCAACAATGATGGAACTATATAGACATTTGATGTCACGCAGATGACGAAGTGTCTCTTTTGAGTCTGGTTTCATCTCAGGAAGTTTTTCGTGCCACTGTCACTAGGGGATATACGAATACAGTAGGTACTAATTTATGAATTGTTCACTCACGTTCGGCTTTTAATTATAATAGTGAAACAAGCTAACAGAGGCGTCAAAATGAGTAACAGGACCATATGATTATTAAAATGTAGCCGTGTCCTATCTATAATTAGCCACAGCGCTCTGTCTCCTTTATCACCAAACCTGTCAAACTGTGCAGGCTCACCAGTGCGCGCATGCGCGCACACAAACAGCTACAGCTTACTTCCGGTACAGTGTATCTGTCCCTGGCATCAGGCGTGAATCAGGAAAGGGAAGGAAGAGGAGTTTACTGGTAGACATGTTCTGAAACCACACTGTCCTTCCCAACAGGACACAAAGGACAGGGAGAGAGAATTCACACAGACACTTTACTTCAGGAGTGTGACGTGACCGGCAGTGTCCATTTCTGCTGTCTCAAACCCTCTCTCTTACTTCATCACACACACATAGACACACTCACAGCTCTGGAGCATTTAGGCCAGTTGGAGCTAACGTTAGCCTGCCCGCTAAGTTTGCTATTTTTTTGTGGAATTGTGGCGACATTTCGCTGGACAGACCAACACTGGATGGGCATAAACGTGTAATTCAACCTAAGTGCCTAAAAAAAGGTAAAATAACTTTACTCGTTATTCGTGAGTAAAGTGATTCTATTTCATTTACTGTGAAGTTTTGGAATACTATGGCTGGACGGAAAGCTCGGGAGTTAGCTGGGCTTCTCCTCCACTAGTGTATGCTCTTCCCGACACTAGCTATCACTATTTATAGCTGTATAACTAAACTGGGTAGCTAACTCGCTAATAATAGCTGCAGACACCACAGGTTGAATATGACAAAGAACTAAGTGTTTAGGTATCAGAACCGGGGAATTTGGAGAGTTTCTTTTAATTTTATAAGAAAATTCTTTAGTAGTTTGTATGGAATTTAGTTCGAGGAGTGTCCCTAACAGTGTAGGTTTTATATTTTTTGTAGAGACACTTCTGTTAGGACAGTTATATTTATATTATTATATTAGTGTTTTTTTCTTGGGAGGATCCTGAATGTTTTGCCTTCTGGATTGACTGCATGATTGATGAGCTTGGACTTGATGTCGTAGTTTAATAAGTTAGACCTCAAATTAAAATGTTCAAATTTAACATTTTATTTGTCACATACACGTTCATACATGAGTTTGACATATAGTGAAATGCTTTTTGACTGTCTTGACTTGTAAACGTGGAAAGTTGGATATGAAGTATTTTTTCTCTATTAAAGAACAATACTAAATATACAAAAGAAAATAAGATGGGTCTCTTTAAATGAACAAGTAATTTGTTTACTTTTTAGAAAAATGTACGCTTTCAGTGCTGAAATTACTTACAAGAATATCTGTAAAAACTAAACCTATTTAATGCATTTAATTGCCGTATTACATCAAAATGTAAATACAAATACTTAAAAAACATAAATAAAAATACATTTCAGACGACTCAAAAGGTATATGCATGGTACGGTGTTTTCTTACCGTTTTAGTTTGAAATGATCCCAAAACTTTGGAAACTTACTGTCGCTCTTTGGCCTGAATCCTATGGAAACCTTTTTCACCATATTAAAAAAGTTTGCCTAATTCCCGACTTTTTTCTCCAAATTCAGACTTTATTTCTCTTAAACATCCAACATTTTTTGTGTATCCACCAGTAACTATGTTCTAGCACTACAGAGGGGATGAGGATTTGTAAAAAAAAAAAAAAAAAAAAAAAAAAAAAAAGAAATTGCGAGAAAACACCTCAGAATTCGACAAACCTTTTATTTAGATTTCATATGAATCTTCTCCTTACCCTCGCTGTTTTCTCTCCATTTCTTCATTTTTTTATTCTGCAGGTAATTTTTTTGTTCCCTGTTCATAGCGCTTCAGATTTTAGCAAGTGGTGCGGGAGTAATAATGGTTTGTGGAAAAGGCAGTGCTCCACGTGTAGTTATATGGACTAAACAGAGCCAAAAATAGTGGCACACTCATTGCAATATTCACAGTTTGCTTTAATTATGGTGTGCATTTTTCATGCCATGGTTTTGACAACCTTATGCAACATCACATCGTATGTATCTATCCAGAATAGCATTCAGCTTTTTCTGGAGGTCATTTCTTGAGAATGTGAAAGTTGCACCAATTTTTATACATTTGTTGTTTGTAGTGAAAATGGACATGAATGGAACTTTAATTCGCTCAGCTTACATTAAATGAACAAATTGTATTAAAGTAAGTAGAAAACCATTTGTTTCACAGTCTGTTCTGTCAGCTATGCTAACACTAAAACGAACACCAGCTCTAAATCAATGGCTTTTTAGTGAACAGTTTCTCACACTTCACCAGTGCTCTCTGTGGGTGACTGACTACAATATAGTATTAGTTAAATGTCCATTTGTTTTCTATACATTTCAACCAACATTCACTGATTGTTGGTTGAAATGTATAGAAAACAACAATTCACTGATTGTTGTTTTCTATACATTTCAACCAACAATCAGTGAATTCCAGACTGGGATATTACTTTTTAAGAGTGCTATGTGATAAAATATACAATGCAATGAGCACATTTGAAATGGGTGTAAAAACCCATATGTGCAATATGAGTATTAGCAAAAATGAGTGTATTGTTTTTACAATATTAAATAATAAATCAGTGTACTGGAAATATGCCTACACAATTTGCATATACAGTTTAAATATGAAACACAGCATGAAGCTATGGTCAAAGACTTTTTGTGCTTTACACTTCAGGGTATATTTTTCCTCAGGAAATCTATCTATCTATCTATCTATCTATCTATCTATCTATCTATCTATCATCAACTAACTAACTAACTAACTAATCATAAAAACAGGTACAATTGGTATATTGCATCACTACTCTCTATATAATTTACGGTATTTTGGCAAACGCCCTGTCCAGAGCCACTTACAAATGAGCAGGGGAGAGTTAAGGGACACAAGTATCAGAATTGTAGGTCTTTGTTTTGTTTTGTTTAAAATAAAATAAATCCAACATACAAGGTAGATAGTACATGCTTACCCATACAACTCTGTGTGCTGCTGTTCAAATGCATTCTTACAAATGTTCTTTGTAAGTAAGCTTGTCCCTGATGAGCAACTTTGGCATGGAAAAACTCCCTGAGATGGCATAAGGAAGAAACCTTGAGAGGAACCAGACACAAGAGGGAACCCATCCTTATCTGGGTTGCACCGAATGTCCATTCCGAATGTTCTTGACCTTGCCATACCATGAATATTTATATGGTCGGTGTTGCATGTTCATTCTAGATGATAATAGACTGACAAATACAACAAGAACACCGTAGGATAACAAAATATCTCACTCTAATCAAGATTTTCTAGTTAACTATGTTTCAATCACAGTGCCAGAACCTTATACAGAGGTCACAATTTAAGTTTGTATACTGCTCTTATTAATGTAAAATAGTTGATAGCAGTTTTTATTTTCATGATCCCTTTCAGAACACTACCAATCAACATAGATTGCATTCGCCAGTCTGTGTGGGAATAGCAACTCGGGAACTGACATGGGAACACCAGGTTCAGGAAGAAAACGTGCACCTATCAAGGATCGATTCTCTGCTGAGGATGAGGCCTTAAGTAGCATAGCACGAGAGGTAAGTTGTTAAACTTAAACAGTGTGACTTTCCTGCTGTTCTGGTCCATAATAATTTCATGTTTATGGTATGCTTTGAGCTTTAGCAAGCTAAAGTTAATGCTGTATCTATAATTATATAGTTTTCTACTTACACTTACTTCCACCTTAATGTGGCTGGATTGGCTTGAATTGTAAAACAAATTTCATATTCCATATATAAAAGGAAATATCACTTAAAACTTGTACAACATATCATTAAACATACCCCCCAAGAAAAGTGGTGCTTGGTCATGAACCCAAGTAATCCACCACACTGTGGTGGAGGAATGCTCTTAAGTAAAGTGCTGTCAAACACCCATGTTTTATGATGACTTTGTTGGAGTGTTGAAGAGTGGTTTATCAGTGTTGCTAAATAGTAGAGATTGGACAGATCATTTCTGGATAGGAAATCCCTGTTCTCTGAAAGCTTGAGTTCTTATCACCAACTCTTAACTGGTACCACCGGTCAGCAGTAGGTGGTTAAGCATGGCTCTGTCTCTGGCTGAGGAAGGCATTTGTTTCAGGGTCAAGGTCTCAGCTAGATCAAATGTCTGTAATAGGTTTTTAATAGCCTATTGCATTGTATTTAAAAGGTATTTCTGGCATATAAATTAGTAACAAGAAAGAGTAGACTTGGGTTTGATGGTGCAGGCATAAAGTTTGACGCTAATGACTTTTGTGTTCGAGTTTGACTTGTTTCATGCTGTACTAACCTCACTGAAAGGGTTCTTAAACTGCATCGGCACAGGTGTGTTTATTGATAAAGAGGTTAAAGGCATTCTGTAAAGCCCTTTACTTTATTTTTTAATAAAAAAATTAAATAAATAAAAATTTGTGGCTTTGGGGTAGAGACCTGCATGGGATGAATTTTTCAGTCCTGTTTCGGCAAGGTTCTGTCCCGCTCCTGCAAAAATTTTATTTTCCTCCCGCTCCTGAAAACGAAAATAAGCAACCGTTTCATTTTAATTGAGTTTGATTATTTGTGTGAAAATGGTGAACATGGACATAAACAAGGAACTATTCAGAAGAGAGAACATCAACTAAATAATATAAAAAAAAAAAACAGGCCAAGGTTTTGTTGTGCTGTATGTTCCTTTTTTTCGTATCTTTAGCACTGAGTGATTCTCCTCTGTCTTGCGCTTGAGACATTTTACCTCGGTGTGCTGTAGTACCAGGCGAGAGTTTGCTTCCCACCTTGTGCATGTAAATCGTTTATATAATTATCGTTTTATTTCATTTTAGTTGCCATTGTTGCTTTTGTGCAGTATATACTTAACAGTTTACTTGATTGTAATATAAATACGTGTGTGTGTGTGTGTGTGTGTGTGTGTGTGTATATGTATATGTGTGTATATATGTATAAGGGAGTTTGAGAGAGAGGCTTTGACAGACAGCCGTTCCTCTTTCCATGGTTTTAGGATCAATATATCAGACATACAGGCATTGATCCACACTGAGTGTATGAAATATGAGGGAGTATGAAGGTTGCTACAAACCCAAAGAAAGACTTCACCATGAAGAAACATAAACATACAGGTGTGCTGGAAGAATCCAGCAACTAGAAAACGAAAAAATTTGACTGTGATTGAGCCATGGATTTCACCTGTGAAGACTGCATTAGTTAAAAAGTAAAAGGGGGAAAGCAATCACAACTATTGAACAAGCATTGGGCACAGTCAATGCAACAATCTGGAATGTCCCTAAAAAAGATAGAAACCTCGAGTGTACCAATAAGACATTTAACAGGCCAGGCAAGAAAAAAACTGCATTTACTGACAGAAGCGTTGTGAGAGCCTTGAAGAGAACCCCAAAACCAACAGTCAATGACATCACAAAGAACATCCACAGGTCAGGGGGGTGATGGTATCACAATCCACTGTTTGAAGGGTTTAATAGCAGATATATAGAGGTGATGATGCAAAACAGTAATTAGCAGTAAAAAACTACAGGTAAAGGTGTGAAGAAAGAAAGGATGTGCTCACGATCCAAAAAAAATGTAAGCTCATCGAGCTAGCATGGTGGAGGTAGTGTCATGATTTAGACTGGTATGGCTACTTCTGGAAAAGGATCACTAGAGAGTTTTTCCTTGCCACTGTTGCCACTTTTTTGCTTATTAGAGATAAACTTATGGGGACTTAAAAATGTTAAACTTATATTCCTAACCTAGTTATCTTTGTAAAGCTGCTTTGAGACAAATTCCATTGTTAAAAGCACTACACAAACAAAATTGAACTGAATTTATTAGAACTGAAAAGAAGAATATACCAGTTTAGGAATGTCAGTTGGTCACTGGAAATTATTTAAAGCCAGGGATATAAAAAAACAAAATGTTTAATTCAAGTCACAACCCAACACTTCATTAAAGAAGTTCAGAAAATAAAAGTGAATGAAGTAATGAAAAATTATTATGTGTATTGTTGTTGTTGTTAATGCTACTAATAGTTACCCAATTGCATGGGACTAATACAGTTGGATAATTGTTTACTGCCTGAAACAACAAGAAATTAAACAACTTAAATGTTATTTGTTAAAGTTGTAAGTAATAAAATGCAATGAATATGCTAAATCAAGAGCATTTTTAAATCTTCCCGTCCTAGTTTGAATGCTTTGTATGAAAGTGCCTTTAAAATTTCGATGTTTTCATGATTTCCATAGCAAATAACTCACCACACAAACACACTAGTCTGCATAAGCCAATAAACCAGTTTTGTCTTCTGTGCAAGTAAAATATTTATATAACTTGGGTTAATCTTAATTCATTCTCCTTTTTACATTATTTTTACATTCTTTTTGAGGAAGAGGGAATTACACTCATCATTACACTGTCATTATATGTTAGCACCAATTGTTTACTGATAAATTAGCAGCAAAATGGACAGAATGTGATGCACATGTGACATGACCAAATGTCTATTCTTTATAACAAAAAAATAAAACAAAACAACAGGGAGTGTTTCTTTTCATTGTATTTAATTATTTATTGTAATTGAATGTAACTTTTTTAATTTACATATTCTTTCCTCTAAAGGCTAATACTATCAAATTTAAGCATGCTCAGAACATTTTTTGCCATTGATTGTATTTCTGTCTGATATGATGAGGATTGTATCTGATGTATTTGAAGTAAGTATTGGATTGTGAAGATTTGAGCAACAACAGGTGTTTTTTGCAATGTTTATTGTAGTATAAATGAATATATGCATAAATATAATGGTTTTATAGAGTAAAGTGCTTATATACGTTTGTTGTGATATTTGCCTGTCTAAAAGCCATTAAGCATTGAATATTTCATTCATTAATAGACCATTTCTCCAAATCAGATGAGCTTGCTAATGTCATACACATCCCTCCACCCCCAGCCGACACACACACACACACACACACACACACACACACACACACACTT
>MU596817.1:6088333-6112455 GCA_024362625.1 Silurus asotus
TATATATATAAATATAAATATTAAAATTGCTGTTTTCTTTTGTGTATTTGCATTTATTTGCTGCTAGAACTTCATGTTTACATATAGTAAAGTATTAATTTTATATGTACAGTATATGTACTGTCCTGGACGGTGCTAGTGCCACTGTTGCACTTGTGCACTTTGTTGTTAGTTTTGAGTTCTGTGTAGTTCCATGTTTCTTCTGTTAATTTATGTTGTCTAAGGGGACACCTTGGTCCTGGGAGAAATGTTTTCATTCACTGTGAACTTTACTGTATATTTCTGGACAATAAAAGCGTACTTGACTTACAGACTAATGCTTGTTTTAGTGACACTTATACAGTTCATATTAAACACTAGCAAAATAAAAAATGCATGCGTTCATTCATGTGAAAACATTATATGCCTAATGCTTGTTTTGAGGTGTTGAGGTTTTTTAAAATATTTAGTTTTGTGCACTGCAAAGATGGAGCAATTTAAAATGCACGTAAAACTCAACAAACTCTTGCTATGCTTTTCTTTCTTTGTTCTTAAAATGTCACAATAAAGGTGTGTTTTGTTTCTGAGAATGCTCTGATGTCTAGATTGGTTGATCAGTAGGTATTCCCACTGTTTAAAAGCATATTGCCATATTGCTTGCTGCATCAGCACTGGGGCTTTTTCTATTTCAATGGATCAACAGATGAAAAACACAAAATCATTAATTATGTTTAAAAATGGACAGTAGGTGTGCAACAGAATACTATATAATATAAAACTATATATTTAACTGCAATTGTTTTAGAACCATTAACAGAATTAAGTTAACTTGAAGACCAACATAATCATCTTCTGATTATCATTTTGGCTTGAAAGAGCTTACATTATATTTAACATTTTGGAATGTTTAGTGCACAAGCCTAAATAGGTGCATTTTTGAGTATTTGCAAGGCAAAAATTGGAGAGTTCAGACTTTGTACATATAAATGTGTAATGTTATTAAAGTTAATGTCACTGAACATCGGTACAGTATGAGACATTGCAGGCTTAATAAATATTTCTATCATACATATTTAGACTGTATGATCAAAGGGGAATTTGAAAGCAGACATTGTACTTTTATTTATTATTTATTTATATAGATTTTTCAGAAAAAGCAGTGCTTTTAGTCTGTTATATGAATGACATTTGGATCAGAGAGTTTAATTATAGTGTAATTTGGTTTCTTCTGTTCTGTAGGCAGAGGCCAGACTTGCAGCAAAGCGTGCTGCCAGGGCAGAAGCAAGAGACATTAGAATGAGAGAGCTGGAGCGGCAACAAAAAGAGGTAACTCATTTTTTTTCTGACATTCTGTGACCAATGATACCTTTCCCATTAAAACAAACTAATTTCACCACTGTAACTGGTGTCTAAAATGTTTTGGATGTTTGATTTAAATGTTAAAACTGTTTATGTATTCTTGAATTAAATAGTTAATTTATACACTGTCATATTATCCTTAAAAGTTTAGTGAAGGGATCTTTAAATGACTGTACTTTTTTTTTTATAAATCTCTAGAAAATACCATTTAAAATGATAGTTCATTCAAAAAGGTAAAATAATTTTATTAATATTATTTTTCTTTTTTTTTCTTTTTCATACTCATGATTCAAGCCTAAGTGTAACTCTTTTCTTTTGTGGAACACAGACACACACACGCACACACACACAGGTATCTTGAAGAATGATTTTTAATTAAACCACAAAAGAACATAATTTTAGTCACTATTAAGTATGACTTTCATTACATAGAAATATACTTAAAATTTCATATTTTGTTTTTTTACAGAACAACGAAAGTGGTATTGTTTGAAGTTAATTTAGGTTCAGAATATAGTGCCTTTTTTGGATAGACTTCCTTTAATCTATAGTGTTAACCAGTGCTGTAGTTTTCTTACATGATATTTAAGTTTATCATCTATGTTTACTTGGGTTGTGAGGGCCATGTCTCTAATCATTCTTTCATTATGTGATTTTATTTTTTCTTAATCTGACTGTGACTGTTTGATGCAGAATCGGAATCAGCTTTACTGGTCAAGTATGCCTGAGCATACAAGAAACTTGTTTCCAGTTTAGAGCAAACCAAAAGCACACATTTAACGTGACAGCAATAGACAACAAGACATAGACAAATACAGACATAATTACATACAGCACAGCTATAGATGACTAGAAGACCGTACACGATGGCCCATGACAAAAAGTGACATGATAGTGCAGCGATTGTCTAGGTAGTTATAAAAGCATGTTGCACATTGGTACGGTATAACAAGTCATGGACTAATACAATCATGATTACACATACACAACTAAACAACACCAGCTAAATGACCAAGCACAGAAGATCGGGCAGGGCAGGTTGGTCTCGATGTGCTTTGTATCCTAACTTTCCTTTAAAGTTGGTGCTTGTGGAGCAGATAAAAACCAGAAAGTGACTGAAGCACACAGAATAGATTTAGGCATGGCCCTGTCTTAACCAGACCCTTGGACAGGTTATGGTGGAGAAACTACATTCTCCTTCTTATTTACATTGGTGTTGGTGTTCTCCCTCTTTAAGGCTTTGAAGATGGTCTTGTCAAGGAGCTTGAAGGAATCAGTGCTAGACAAAGTACAACCTTCAATAGTAAATGAATGGCAGCAGAGTTAATTCTTTTTTAGTCAACTGTCATCTCCACTGTCTTAGTGGTGTTAAGTTATTGTGTCTACACCACAAGGTCCGCCTCCTGTCTGCAATCTACATGGTAAATCTATTTAAATGATGAGTTGTAGTTTTTATTTCTTATTGATGGAAGGTTAGTGAGGTGTAGAGATGGGGTGGGACACTCTTACCCTGCTTTTGTTTATTTCGTATTATAGTTGCTGTAGAATGCAGCAGCCATTCTGAATAAATGTACAAAAATTCTATTGGATTAACAAGGTTAGAGATCAAATCACTAAGTGAGATTCCTGATATCCAGAACTTTGTTTATCGTGTCTTTGAGAGGCTCAGTGAGACAAATAACAACAAACATAAATAAGAAAAAAAACGGGTAGGAGCACTCTACCGAAGTTGTCATGCACTGCACCATCTCTGATTCTAGGATGCCGTTTACACGGTTAAGAGTCTCATGTGATACAGTTGTGTGATCAGATCATGTATTAAAATTTTACTGTTTTTCTTTTTCCTCTTTACTAAAACACAAGCCAAATTTGGTTTAATGAGCTGCATAAGGACTTTTTTCTTCTTTGTTTTTTATTACAGTACACTTACCACCACTCATCCTCTAGTAAAAAGTGGGGGCAT
The DNA here is from genome assembly GCA_024362625.1 of Silurus asotus. Lineage (NCBI taxonomy): Eukaryota > Metazoa > Chordata > Actinopteri > Siluriformes > Siluridae > Silurus > Silurus asotus. Next base: position 6,091,635 of record MU596817.1, read on the forward strand.
ATCCAGCAGTGGATGGTATGACATTAGTTTTGAAGTGCTTGGGTTTGTTTACTAAAATTAAAAGTCTGTAGGACCAATTCCACTAATAGTGTGAAGAGTCTGAGTGCACATTGCCAGCATGTTACATGCATGTAGTTTACAAAATACATTGTGTATAATCAGTATTTTACTGATTATATTGTGTTGGTAAAAACTTTATACAGTATACTAAATGATCACACATTTAAAATGTTTTTTGGGAAATATTCTTCTGCACATATCATAAAGTAATTAATGACATTTAAGTTTTCATATTTCAAAAGAAAGCATATAGGTAGCAAAGTTCAATTTAAAATGCAGTAAAATGGCAATGCAATATTCAAAATGGAAATGTATTTCTGTATTTCAATTTACATTTTCCTTTACTATATTTGCAAAGTTTGGTGCAAAAGGAAAATGAAAATGAAATTTTATGATTTACATCAAGCAAGCAAAATGGCAAATGTAAATTTAATTTTCCTTCGCCATGTCTAAAATATCTCTGATGGTCTTTAGTGGCTAAACACAATACAATCTACATGTGTACACACTAACATTCACATAAATTATTTTCAGGTAAAGAGCTCTTTTACCTATATCTTTTCCAGTATTTTTTTATGTTAAATGCATTTTATATATGCTATATGATGGTAGATTAAAGGGAGTGGTTGAGGTGAGATGGCAGTTTAAGCATGGCCTTTGATTTTCTCGAATGAGCATGTACTTTCCAACAGACTTGTAAAGCTTTTGACAGCTTTGTAACAAAGCAATGTATTGTTCTTTTGTAAACCACTCTTTCCAGTTTTACATGATAATTTCAATGTCCAAATTAGCTAATTATACTGATATTACACTGATAAGAGTGAACAAAATGACTGCATTAATCATGTCCGCCATAGGAATGAGTGAAGCAGAAAGCAGTTCATTCATTTGGGTGCATGTGTCAGTGATACCTGCTTAGGAATAGAGGTATACAAATGGTTTATTTGCTGCTTGCTCTGGTTTATAGTGTAACAGCATGTATAGTTTTGGTAAACTTAGGGAATCTTTAATAGGTTTTGTTTATTGCATATTTATCGTTCTTAGTTTTTTCTTAATTTCATCCACCTATATGTTTGATTGCTGATCTTCCCCAACTTTAGGCTGACACAGAAAAGGCCCGGCATGGCAATAAATCCAGAAGTCAAAGTCACAGAGTTTGTATCTCCCGTTTCCTGTCTTTTCTTCTTTTGTTTCCATTTTCCACTCTGTTCTTGTTTCTTTTTTGTTTTTCAGCATGCTTCTCTAACCCCCCCACCCCAATCCCAATTCCTTAATTTTTTCCTCAGAAGGGCCTAGACGATGACACCATGTCTGTCCACAGCAGTGGAAGTTACAGGGTTTGTAACAGCTTGTTTAATGTAATGTTTGTCTCTGTGACTTTTAATTAAGCATTTTGGGTATCCTTCAACTTTGAGAACTTACAGCTTATTATTCAATTACTACTAGGCTTGTGCAATATACATGTTTTTTTTATTTAAAAAAATAATAATTTTTTTGATCACGAGTGACAATTTTAAATGATTACAGTAAACTGAATGTCAGGAAGCAAAAAAATTGTGTGATTTAAGATGTAATGGTATCCTGTCTGCAGTCAGACTCGGAATCGTTTATTTATTTATTTTCCTGAAAGTGTAACAAATAATTGTGTAGTTCCAGCATAATTATAGATAACTGATAATTAATGTCTGTCTATTTTAGGTAAACCATACATACACTGTTACAGTGACTTGCGAAAGTATTCGGCCCCCTTGAACTTTGCGACCTTTTGCCACATTTCAGGCTTCAAACATAAAGATATAAAACTGTAATTCTTTGTGAAGAATCAACAACAAGTGGGACACAATCATGAAGTGGAACGAAATTTATTGGATATTTCAAACTTTTTTAACAAATAAAAAAACTAAAAAATTGGGCGTGCAAAACTATTCAGCCCCCTTAAGTTAATACTTTGTAGCGCCACCTTTTGCTACATTTACAGCTGTAAGTCGCTTGGGGTATGTCTCTATCAGTTTTGCACATTTAAAAACTGATATCTTTGCATATTCCTTCTTGCAAAACAGCTCGAGCTCAGTGACGTTGGATGGAGAGCATTTTTGAACAGCAGTTTTTAGTTCTTTCCACAGATTCTCGATTGGATTCAGGTCTGGACTTTGACTTGGCCATTCTAACACCTGGATATGTTTATTTGTGAACCATTCCATTGTAGATTTTGCTTTATGTTTTGAATCATTGTCTTGTTGGAAGAAAAATCTTCGTCCCAGTCTCAGGTCTTTTGCAGACTCCATCAGGTTTTCTTCCAGAATGGTCCTGTTTTTGGCTCCATCCATCTTCCCATCAATTTTAACCATCTTCCCTGTCCCTGCTGAAGAAAAGCAGGCCCAAACCATGATGCTGCCACCACCATGTTTGACAGTGGAGATGGTGTGTTCAGGGTGATGAACTGTGTTGCTTTTACGGCAAACATAACGTTTTGCATTGTTGCCAAAAAGTTCGATTTTGGTTTCATCTGACCAGAGCACCTTCTTCCACATGTTCGTTGTGTCTCCCAGGTGGCTTGTGGCAAACTTTAAACAACACTTTTTATGGATATCTTTAAGAAATTGCTTTCTTCTTGCCACTCTTCCATAAAGGCCAGATTTGTGGGGTATATGACTAATTGTTGTCCTATGGACAGAGTCTCCCACCTCAGCTGTAGATCTCTGCAGTTCATACAGAGTGATCATGGGCCTCTTGACTGCATCTCTGATCAGTCTTCTCCTTGTATGAGCTGAAAGTTTAGAGGGACGGCCAGGTCTTGGTAGATTTGCAGTGGTCTGATACTCCTTCCATTTCAATATTATCGCTTGCACAGTGCTCCTTGGGATGTTTAAAGCTTGGGAAATCTTTTTGTATCCAAATCTGGCTTTAAACTTCTCCACAACAGTATCTCGGACCTGCCTGGTCTGTTCCTTGTTCTTCATGATGCTCTCTGCGCTTTAAACGGACCTCTGAGACTATCACATTGCAGGTGCATTTATACACACAGGTGGATTCTATTTATCATCATTAGTCATTTAGGTCAACATTGGATCATTCAGAGATCCTCACTGAACTTCTGGAGAGAGTTTGCTGCACTGAAAGTAAAGGGGCTGAATAATTTTGCACGCCCAATTTTTCAGTTTTTTAATTGTTGAAAAAAGTTTTAAATATCCAATAAATTTCATTCCACTTCATTATTGTGTCCCACTTGTTGTTGATTCTTCACTTAAGCCTGAAATGTGGCAAAAGGTCGCAAAGTTCAAGGGGGCCGAAAACTTTCGCAAGGCACTGTACATATTTTTTTCATTTTAAGTAAACAGATCCACAGGAGTTACCAGCGCTTCCTTGACATGTCTGTTAATATCAACAAGTTAAAAAAACACGTGTACACATCAGTCCAGATTCATGTATTGCTTTGTCATCTTTTACTTTATCGGGGAAAAGCATGTTTTAAGACAGGCATTTTTTTAGCATTGGTGTAAGTCATTTTTCAGTACAATTTTGGTAGAGGTAGGGGGAAGAAATGCAAAACATCAAATTGCTTGTTGTTTTTTTTTTAAAACAATTTCAAATAAAATACTGACTTAGTTAAATATTTAAAATAAAATTGTAAAAAAAATAATCTGTAAATAATATGCTAAAGAATCCATACTGTTGGCATTAGCAATGACCAGAAAGTGGCACGATTTTGTGCATGTGCATAAAACTACAATCGTGTTTTGGCGCACTATAAATCGTATTTCTGGTATGGATTGAGTAGCCAGAGTGACAACGTGCTAACTCTAGTTTCATTTTTTCTTTTTTTTTTTCAGACCTCTGCCATTGTTGTGTATGTTCTCAAGTTTAATAATAATAAATGTGCTTAAAGTGCAAGGCACAGACTACACAAACTTTCAGTCCCCCACTTAATTCGTTCCCACACGTAAAAAAGTATTGCATTTGGTTCACATGTGCACCAAACTGAAAGCCCTGAACGGTTCAGCACAAATTTGTCTACCGGCACACCGCCTCTAAGTACATACAAACAATAGTGGGTAGGTGGGTGTAGGTACAGGTTTGGTTGTTTATGAGCCTAACACTTGGGCTGGTTTAAATGATCCCTTTTAAACTTTGAAATGTTTTTTATCTTAATATAAATGAGAGTATTTTTTTAAATTATGTTTATTTTTAAATGCCCAATTGCAACCAAAATTCCAAAAAAATGTAAAAGAGTAAATGTGTATAAAAGCAGAATGCAGTGATTTGCAAATCTCATAAACCCCTATTTTATATACAAACATAGAAAAAATGTTGAATGTTTAAACTAAGAAAATTGACCATTTTAAGGAAAAAAATTATTAAATATTTGATTGCTGCAACATCTCAAAAAAGTGTCAAAGTAATTATTAAAAAGAAATCAATTGGGAACATTTTGCAAATAATTACAGTAATTGGAAACAGGTCAGTAATATGATTGGGTAAAAGAAGAGAATCTTGGAGAGTAAAGAGTCTCTCAGAAGGAAAGATTGATTGTGGATTTGTAGTTTTAAAATTACCCCCCTCAACATCAAATTGCATACACTTTGAATATCTTATCTACGTTATAATTATATAACGTAGAGGATTTTGTGTCAGATGATTTTAACTTTGAAATAATTTTTGGAAACCATAGATGCTGCATCTTCTGGTCCTTAGAGAAGAAGGACCATCTGGCTCTTCATGTGCGTTTAGTTCATAAACCTGCATCTCTGATGGTATGAGATGAATTAATATATATACATATTCTGAAATGTATATACTGGTTTTATAGCAACTAATGCTTCTATCCAGATAATGTCTTCTTCAGGGAAGGCCTTGCATATTTCAAGACAATGCCAAATCACATACTGCATCCATTACAAAAGCTTGCCTTTATAGTAGAAGACTCTGGGTGCTGAACGAAACATTTGGTGCACCATAAAATGAAACATACGACAAAGAAGACCAAGGACTGTTAAGCAGGTGTATCTTGGCTATCTGGCTTGAATAGGATAACATTTTTCTCCCAGATCTTCAGCAACTGATCTCCTCATTTCCCAGACATAAAGGGAATTTAAAACATGCGTTTACCACTGTGTAGCATCACATCTTCTTTTAACAACAGTCCCTTTATGTCTCAACATTTTGCTACAGCTATGAAATTCCAAAATGGTAAATTTGAGTTTAAACATTTGATATGTTTTATATGTTCTGTCATTAATACAATATGGCTTTATGAGATTTGCAAATTATTGCATTTTGTTTTTATTTACATTTAACATTTTTGGAATTGTGGTTTTAATTTAAATAAAATTGCAGATTTGCGTAATTGAGATCTTGGTTTACTTTGAAAGTCTGAATTTTTTTAAATTTTAATTACTAACATGACTAAATTATTTCATGATAGTTTTGGATAGTGCTGTTTAAAAATCACATTATATGATGGAACTTATGATAAACTTGTGATAGAATTTCAAACCTCACATGATTTTAACTAGAGAATTGTACCCTGTATTGAATTGCTCAAATGAAAAATGTATATGTTTACACATTGAATTTCTTCCTTATTTTAAAGTCTTCTGCCTCATCGCTGGTAGGCAACTCACATTACTCCAGCCTCATGACCTGCTCGAGGAAAAAAAACTTGGTGGTGCGTCTCTGTGCATTTATTTTTTTCCTGCTAGGAGTGTTTTATTAATTTTTTTTTTCCACGTTTTTTTTTTATCCAGGAGATTGAGGGTTTTACAGCTTTTATTTCTAACTTGCTTAGACTAAGAGCAAACCCTTAAATCTCTTTAAGCAAAACCAAAAAACAACAGTGTACAAAGTACACATGTACTAAATGCAAAGATTCACAAATGAAGAACTTTAGCATACTTAAATTTTTGTCAGTCAAGTTTTAAGAACTTTGAAGAAATAATGTCACGTCGACTGTACTGAAACTCTTTTTGCAAGTAGATAGCTTTCCTCACTTGGGCATTGATAGTTAGGTTTGTCCTCCTTAATAAATGTTCAAAAGTTCTAAGCCTACAACTAAGGCTTTCAATAATTATTGCAAAAATAACTTTTTAGAAAGCTAAAACAACAAAAAAACAGCTTGAACTATTTTATTTATCATTTTCTTTTATAGCTTAACCTGGTGGATTTTAGCAATAGTGCCAGCATTAGAGTTGATTTAATGTGATCCAATGAAAGTTGATTCTGTAACCAGGTAAAAGTGTCTACAAACTACTTTTTAGCATAAACACATTATGTAGACATAATGAATAGTGAGACATGCCAATTTTGTAAATATTAAAAAGCATATGATGATGAATTTGTCATAGATTTTATATCTGATTTACAGAAAATGGCAGATGACATGATCATAAACATGCCTCTGGCTAAACATGTTATCGTTAAAGGACAAAATTATATTGTTCTTGTTTACCATATTGTTTACACTATCACATTTTTTTGTGATCTGGTTTGACTAATCCTATAACTGTTCAATCACCTATAATTATAAATAACATGCAACATATAATTCACCTATATTACACTGACATTGGTGGTTATTTGAATTTAAACTTATGTGGTTTACAATATCCTGATCTCTTTGCAGTCTGATGGAAGTAGTTCCCCTTTGAAGAGCTCTCATTCCACTGTATGTATAACTCTGTAATTGTTGGTCAAGTCATAAAAGTAAAATAAATCACTTGATTCCATCATTATCTTCATTCATTCATTAAAATTCAATAAATTGGAAAAAAAAAAAAAAATGCAGTGGTTTAAAAATTCAGAATTCACATTTTTGTTTGTATTTCTAATTTACCGTTTATGTCCTATATCACAGGTGTAAACCTCAAGGACAGTGGTCTGCTTTCCTTCTGAATATTAATTAATTTCCTTGGCTCTTTGCAGCATTTAAAAAAAAAAAATTGCTTTCTGTAAAAAACTTAACTGAGTGTATTGATGAGTGTCTGAATTTTAAAGATTAGAATTAATTTAGTGTACATTGTTCACACTTGTCACTATGGTATATTATGTCAACAATTATAGCTAGGTTTAATTGAAGTGGAAATGCTTCATTTGTCTGTTGTGTTATGTGATAGGTAGTGTAAATATGGGTAAATAAGGGTTTTATCTGACCTGAAATTTTTTAATGATCATTAACATTCAAAATAATAATAGTTTTTATTTTTTCCGCATGGCAAACACAAGTTAACCATATGCTCTTTTCTTTTAGAGCTCAGTGTATAATGACCTTCACAGGAAGTCTGCTTCCTCCAGGAAAAAACCTGACCTACTGGTCAGTGCTTCTGATTCTGAGTATACATTTTAAAGTAAAATTGCACAATATAGGTAAAAGTTTGTGAACTGTAAATTTGTAATTTTAAACAACTCTTTCTATAATTATTCCCCATTTGCTGTTATTATAACCTCCAGTCTTCTGGTAATATGTTCCACTCAATTTTGTAGTGTAGAGATTTGTGCTCATTTATCCACAAGGCTGTTAGCAAAGTCAGGTACTAAGGTATGTGAGGTGAGGAGGCCTGGGGTTCAGTCAGTGTTCACTTTATCACAAAGGTGTTTAATAGGGTTGAGAAAGCCTATAGCAGACCACTCAAGATCCTGGCTTTGTGCACATGTGCATTGTAATGCTGAAAAGATTTTGGTCTCCTAGTTCAAGTGAAGGAAAATGTAATGATACATGTTTCCAAAGACATTCTGTAATTGTGTGCCTCCAACTTGGTGTTAACAGTTGGAGAAGAACCCAACATGACTGTAAAATTCAGGGATCAACATGCTTTGGTCTGTATAGTGTATTTTAGACTTGTTTTGTGTATACAGCCTTTGTAAAATAGTCTGCTGTCTGCTATGTATTTAAATCAATACTTATTGCCATAACATCTGCAGTGACTAAGCACTTTTAAATGTTTTGCTGCTTAGGAATTAATGGATGAAATTCCTGTATCTTTTTTTTTTTTTAAACAGTTTTCCACTTTCTTCCCCTCTAATTATTCTGTATGATTAAAATCTGAAAGGTTTAACATGTCAATCTGTTTTTCAATAGAGACAGCACTTTCTATTATAGTGTAAAATAATGTAATTATTGTATTACAGTAATTATGTAGTCTTCCAGTATACTTTTTCAATTTATATTTTAAATAGTCTATATTTTTCCTATTCTTTTTTTTAATTTATTTCTTAACCCACGTTACCTCAAAATAGTCATTGAATTTTACATGAGAACTGTACCCATCCCCCAGAATTATTAGCATTAATCAAAACAACATTCTAGTTTTCAGATATCAAACATTGTAGGCAGTAATGTAATGGTGTAATCAAAATATGTGTAAGGATTATTGTGATAAAGCACTTCATGCTTGATATTTGGAGCAAACAAAAAGGACTTATACAAATTTTTTTTAGTTGATAAATGTTCCCAGGTTCTCTCTTTTTCAGTTTGCAGGTATTGGTTTAGGTCAGCAAATGGGGATGGCCATGTGGCCAGGTTGATTCTGTGGTTATTGAATAATTTTGTGTGGCATTAGATGTTTTGTACATGTTTTGGATTGTCTTTCAGACAGATCTTACCACAAGGCAGTGTGCAAAAGATTTATTTAAACAAAATTGCCCGTTGTGCAATGCAGATTATGTGCTACAAAAACAGTTTATAGTCAGTTTGCATTTCATTCTAGCTTCATGCATTTACCAGTTGGTTATCAGTATCTTAGTCTTAACATCCATTTACTGTAGTAATGGTGGCATTCAACCGAATATTTGATTTGTGTTTTGTAAGCATTGTCAAAAGATTTGTTGTAACATTTGGTATGAGACAGATAAGGTAGTCCCCGAGTTGCGATTGTTTGACACTAGCAACACAAAACTTAAAAAATAATAAAATTTTTGTGCTGCATTTGATTTTCCGTATTATGTGTTGGGACATATGTATCTTGTAAGATGCCTTATTCTTGGCCAGCTGTTGACAGAGTTCAGTTGTCTTTGTGTTAAGACGTGTGTTTTATTCTGTGTTTTTGGTGCAGCCAAAAGAATAAGAAGAAGCAGCTAGGCTAGGCCATGTCTCGACGTAACATATTTTCAAGATAAGATGGGGAACGCACATCAGAACTCACATCAGAACGCATCTCCATTATAACTTGGGGACTACCTGTATTATAATTTGTGGAATGAAATTACCTGTATCACATATTGCAAATGTTTCAATTCCTGAACTCGGTTTGCTCTTAGAATTAGGGGGCATGTAAATTTGAGTATGTTTTTTTTTTTTTTTTTTTTTTTTTTTTTTTTCATATTGACATACGACATCGACATAACCGGGTTCCACTGTGTGTGTGTGTATATATATATATATATATATATATATAGCGCTTTCTCTTTTGTAGACTTTTTTTTATTTTTGAACTAATTTGTATGTTTTGATTTGATTGCTTCTTTGATATATCTTTATCATAGACAGGATTGTATTATGACCAAAGGAAATACAGCAGTCTAAAGAGCTCCAAACCAACTCCTCTTCCCACGTCCTCTATCTATACCCATCAGCCCCGGGTTTGTCTTTCTTTCTTTTTGCATACAAATTATTTTAAGGTCACACATAGTTTTCTACATAAATGTTGGTAAAGCAAACAGCCAAAAAAAATCAGCGTTTGGTGGGATAACACTTTGACTTTATAAATGCATCAAATTATTTAAGCATTTGTCTTGCATTATCTGCCACTGTCGGAGGTGATTTTTTAAATTGGCAAGTAATGTGGCATGCACTTCTCGTCAGCTTTATTGCTTTTGTCTGTTATTTTTATATTGTTTTTACTTAATTTCTAAAAAACTAAATCAAATTCATAGGGATGCATTTATTGATAGACTTCAAAGTGTTTATGCAAGTCACTCTGGGTAAGGATATCTGCCCAATGCCATACATTTTAAATTTTTAAAAAGTGGTTTGCTACTTTGTGTTACATTCTGGATTGACATACAAAATTTTCTTTTATCAATAATTGTTCTTTTTATTGTATTATTTAAAAATCTGAAACATTTTTACAGACCTAATAAAATTATACACTATAAAATAAATATCTGGGACTTAATTAGTATAAAAAGAGTGCAGCGCTCATGTTTTATTCCTAACCTTTATAAACCACTTCCCTACCCATTCCAGGCTTCCAGCACTACCTCCACAGGTCTGATGCGTAGCTACAGTGCGGTCAGTCTGTTTATTAAATGCTTTTGCATGTAGAATTATATCTAATTTCTAATGTGCTGTTGTATATTGTTAACACTATTGTGGGATATCTTGTTTCTGTCTAACCCTCTGCCACAAAAGAATCCGAATGGGTGTATTATTTCTAATAAATGTTTCTACTAAAAATGATTATTGCTGTAAAGCTGCTTTGGGACAATATCCATTGTTAAAAGTGGTTTATTTATTAAAATTGAATTGAATTAAATAGACATATGCACAATTATCAGCCAAGTATGGACCAATTAGATTAGTTTTTACTGTTTTAAAAGAAATCTACGTTTTTAGAATAGAGAATAATAACTCATTTTATTAGCTGTAACACATGTACAGTATTTGAGGGAAAAAGTCTGTCTTTTAAATAAAAAAAATTGCAATAATTTGAGGCAGACATATACGTATAATTCTATGACGGAATGTTGTGTTTTCAGAACGTTGTGTTTTCAGAACAATAATAATTATATATATATATATATATATATATACACACACATTTTTTTAATTATTATTTTATTTTAAAAATTATGAAATATTTAATCTTCTGGCATATTAGCACCACATTTTTAGTAGTGTTGGGATTGTAGGTGACTGGATCTTAGTTATTTGTTCACTAGGCAGTGGCTAATTGTAAATATTTAGTCCAGTCACATCTGCACATCTGCTTGTACTTGGCTTATGGGCTGTGGACAAAATATGTGTTTGGGTTTCTTAGTTATATTCTATATAAATACTGGTCACATACTTAAATGCATTTTTCCACATGCAGTAAAAAATAGTGTGCATGCTTTCATTTACAAAACAGATTTTAGAAAACAGAGGCATGCACAAATGTACAAAAAACAGGCATGCATAAATGTACAAAAAAACAGAGGCATGCATAAATGTACAAAAAATCAAACCACTTTTTGTCCCTAGGCCTCAATATGTGATGCCGGTCTCTATGGACCTTATGGTTCCAGAGCTGTAAGTGTTGCAAATACCAGTTTTAAATTCAGTAGGAGGTATGGGTCAGTGAAGTATAACACTATAGCTGGTTAATACCAGAATTTGAGCAGTAAAAGTTGTTACACATTGCACTTACGTGTGATAAAATGAGATAAAATGAAATGAAATTAAATATGGTAAAATTAAATATTAGACAATATTCAAAATATGATTCATCTATTAATTATATATACATCATGGTCTGCCGGTCTTTTGTTTGAGGAGGGATTTATGCTCTGGGTGTCTTAAAGGTTGACCTGTCATGCTGCCATGCATACAGAAACAAACCAGCTACATGATTCAATTACAGAATTAAACATTCTTCTCACCCAGCCATAAGTCATATACACTCTCTTCTTAAATTGAATATTTTCTCATGTCAAGTCATATATTTCTTTACTACATTCCAGAGTTTCCTATTTCTACTGGTAAACTGTCACTGTAAATTAATGTGGTTGTACTTGCTTATAGCAGATGTTTCTGATCACCCTAATTGAGACATTGAGGATCATGTTGAGGTCACAGTCATATTCCCAAATATACAACTTTTCTGCTTTTTTGCAGTTAGACCAGGTTTATATGTGGTAACATTTTGGATAAAAAAAAAAAATACTTTCAAAAAATCGTAAACAATTATAATTACAGTTTTATTAACAGCGATGTTATAAAGTTATATTTGTTTAGCATTAGGTTATCTTGTTCTCAGTTGTTTGCAGAGTTATAGTACTTATTTTAGTTACAGTTAATTGAATATTAACTTTGTGATATTGTAATTTTTATAAAGCCAAAGTTTTGCTAAGGTGGCTTATCTTTTTTATATGAAAACAGCCTGAATGTGTTGTATATTTTAGATTATTTAAACCTTCTAAAATAAGGCACTATCGGTCAATCTGAATGGGATGCTTGTATTCACAGACATCTGAATACAGCTGGTGCTCTTCTGGTGCTAGTTCTACCCGCAGTAGTCCAATGGTAAGCACTTTGTACTGCATGCCAAACCAGCATGTAGCTATCTGTTAAGAACAGCTCCAACATGTGGCATTTTTTAAATTAGTTTCATTAACTGACAAATAAATGTAGCTTAGCCAAGATTCTTATAGGGTTCATAGAATGCCAAAAGTGCAGTGTCCTCATGTAACTTTGTTGATATTAACACATTGACTTACTGAGTGCAAACTTTTATATACTTTTAAAACTTTTCGTAAACATAAAGTTTTAGTTTCGGAATATGTGCAGTTGCAGAGTATGTGCATTAACTAATAAATACGCTTCTACACAGAGCTGTTACACAGACTCTTCCTAGGTTTGCTTGAAAATATCTGCATTTCTCAAAGCACCCTTAGGGTTTCAGTGTGTTACCATTGTTGCTATGATTAGTTTATTGTCTGTAATTTACTCAAAAAAAGCACTACATTTATATATTAATTTACTATATATAATACATTTTTATTTATTATATATTATATATATCTATATATCTATTTATCTCAAAGTCCTCTTCTGATGACGATTCTGCCAGCACTTCTTCTCAGGAACACATCAAACGTGAAAGGAGAGATAGTGTGGTGAGCTAACTATGCCTCCAGACCCAGTTCTATGAACTTGACAAACTTGCTACGTATATTTTTGGGTTTGTTTTGGTTTGGTTTTCTGTTCCTGCTCATTTACACTTTCTACATTATAGTCCTCTCAAATGTCTGACATGAGTGAGACTGCTGCCGACTATTTCAGCCGTTCAAACCGCAAAGGTAGCATTGTTTCTGACCTAGATGATCTGAGCATCCCGGATCTGGACCTTGTAAGTTGCGGCACAGTGACCTGCTGCATGTACTCATTAATGTGTGTCTAACAAAAGAGTGCTCATCAATCCTAAAAAGTTTTCTTTCTTTATTTTGTGTGTGATAGTATATGCACATTTTGGATTTCACAATAATTGTTTATGAATATAAATACAGTAATTCCTTTAGAACGTTAACTGTCTGTTACTTATCGCATGTTGTCCCTGCACTAAAGATAATTATATATAACCTGTGTGAGGTGAATCTAAATAAAGTGTCTTAATTGCTTTGGGCAGCAAAGACAAACAAGTCTTTTTTTCTGTTGTATATTGGGAAAGCATAATGTTTATGTGCTATAAATGTTGGAATGGTGTTGTGATGCCTATTACACAATTCCCAACCAAAACTTAATGAACTTTTCTCTTCTTGTGTATAGGTTGAAAGGATCAGCCATTTAATAGTCTAATTAGAAACATTCTGAAGAATTTGTTTTTCTTTCTTCTAGTTGGATGAAAAATGTGACAAGCAGTACTCCGACCCCTTCATTCGGGTGAGTATATAAACAGTGATGTGGTTCATGTGTGTCTCTGTGATCATGAGCCCTCCATATGAAAATTCATGGAAGGCACTAAAGCTACATTTAATGTGCATAATCCACAATTCAAAGGAGCTTTAGGGCTTTTGTAGGACATAACTTGTGAAAGTTATCCCTGTGGCGGTTAATAATGGTGTTAAATAGTTAGCTGAAGTCTATGAATAGTATTTGTACTTAGGTGTCCTTTTTTGTCAAAATATGAGTGTGAAGGCCGAATGATGTGCGGTGGAGATGACTGTCTGTAGATCGAGTTAGTCAATATGCAAACTGCAGAAGGCCGTTTTGTGAGTGGGGGCAGCAGGATTGGATGTCTCATGCAAGCCTTTCAAAGCACCTAATGATGATGTTTTCTGGTTCCTGATTTCTTATTTTTTTTGCATGTTTGTCACACTTGAATGTTTCAGATCATCAAACTAATTTAAATATTAGTAAAAGATAACACAAGTGAACACAACATGCAGTTTTGAAGGTTTTTATTATTGAGGAAAAACAAAATCGGAAACTACGTGGCCCTGTGTGAAAAAGTGTTTGGGCCAACCTTAGCAACAACAACTGCAATCAAGCGTTTGCGATAACTTGCAATGATTCTGTTACAGCACTGTGGAGGAATATTGGTCCACTCATCTATGCAGAATTGTTGTAAATCAGCCACATTGAAGGGTTTTCGAACATGAACTTGCTGGTGTGTTTTGGATCATTGTCCTGCTGCAGACATTGTCCGGGCTGGACATTCTCCTTCTGGATTTTTTGATAAACAGCTGATTTCAATTAAATAAATTTGTATTTGTATAACGCTTTTAACAATGAACATTGTCCCAAAGCAGCTTTACACAGATAATGTGGTGATTAAAAGTGAATATGTTCTTTATAAGTAAGTTTGTCCCTGATGAGCAAGCCGGTGGCGACTGTGGCTAGAAAAAAAAAATACTGAGATGGCATAAGGAAAAAACCTTGAGAGGAACCGGACTCAAGAGGGAACCCATCCTCGTCTGGGTTGCACCAAATGTCTATTTATAGCAGATATACGATGTTGCGGGGTACAGTGATGATGATCAGAAGCGAAAAGTAGTCCTGAGTGAATGTAGCAGACTGTTGACATGAACTACAGTCCAATCTATCCTCAAAGCGCCCGTTCTTACTCCGGAATTTCATGGAACCACCCAAGGCGTTGATGAGAAACTGTCCCGAGCTGGACAGAGTTGCCTCCAGTCGAAGAGAACACTATCCAGAGGCAGGCCTGGATGAAGTGGGAAGATCCACGGAGGGGAGAGGGGCAGGAACAGTGGTCACTGGAGCCTTAGAAGCATGATTAACTTGACACAGAGAGAGAGCGAGAGCGAGAGAGAGAGAGAGAGAGAGAGAGGGTGACAGGAAGAGAAGGATATGGATTATTAAGTGTCCTTATTGTTGTATGAAAGTTAATATCACTTTGCAGTTTGGACTCTGGCAAAACTCGCTATGGCAGCATAGCTAAAAGGGAGAACCAGAAGGTAACACTGACATGAGGGATCTCTGGGATAAGAGACGACCCACCACACCACCATCAACAAACCAGAGTGAATGTGTAAATGTAAGGGGATGACAGCCTACAAATATCCCAGTTCACCAAACACTCTATGTCCCTGTTTTCTCCAGATCTGAGCCTTTACCTAAGAAAAAATCTACTAATCAAAGGCTTGACTAAATAAATGCGTTTTCAACCTCGACTTGAACACTGAGACTCTGTTTGAGTCCTGAACACTGATTGGAAGGCTGTTTCATAACTGAGGGGCTTTATAAGAGAAAAATCTGCCCCCTGCTGTAGTCTTCATTATTTGAGGAACCAACAGATAGCATGCACCCTTTGATCTAAGTAGGCCTGGGGGATCATATTGGTAAAGAAGTTCACTCAAATACTGCTGTGCGAGACCGTTAAGTGCTTTATACGTCAGTAATAGTATTTTATAACCAATGCAAGATTTGATTGGGAGTCAGTGTAGATTAAAAACCTGAGTGATGTGGTCATATTTCCTAGATCTAGTGAGGACTCTTGCTGCTGCATTCTGAACTAACTGAAGCTTATTTATGCACGTACTCGAACACCCAGACAGTAAAGCATTACAGTAGTCGAATCTAGAAGTAACAAAAGCATGAACTAGTTTTTCTCCATCCTGTAACATCATCATATTTCAAATTTTAGCAATATTTCTGGGGTGAAAGAAGGCGATCCTGGTAATATTATTCACATGAGCCTTTAAAGGAAAGACTAGGGTCAGTAATAACACCAAGGTCTTTGACAGCCGTACACGCTGAAACACCATCCAGAGATGCTACGTAATTGAAAAGTTTGCTTCTAGCTGCATGTGGTCCTAGTAAAAGTATTTCCGTCTTATCTGAGTTGAGCAGAAGAAAGTTATCAAGCATCCACTGTCTAATGTCCTTTACACACTCCAACATTGTTAAGCTGATCGCTCTCATCTTTGCTAAAATATACAACTGTGTATCATCAGCATAGCAATGAAAGCGAATACCATGTTTATGTATAATTTCACCAAGAGGCAGCATATATAAAGAGAAAAGCAGTGGGCCTAAGACAGATCCTTGCGGAACACCAAACTTTACCTCAGAGAGTGTGGAGAACTCACCATTTACATCAACAAACTAATAGCGATCAGTCAAATAAGACCTGAGCCAAGAGAGAGCTTTACCCTTTATTCCAACAACGTTCTCAAGTCTAGCAAGCATTATAATGTGATCAATGATGTCAAAAGCTGACACCATTTACGTTCTAATTTCCGAGTGGTCTGTTTTAAGGTGCGCGTATGATCATTATACCACTGTGCTAGTTTTTTCTCCCTGATCATTTTGGTCTTAAGGGGAGCGACATCATCTAAAGTATAACGTAACATTGATTCAAGGTATTTAGTGGCCCAGTCAAGCTCTGCAGGGTTAGATGGAGATCTATTTAATATCGTAATTTTCCGGAAGATTATTGATCAAACGCGCTGCTGTAGCTGACGTGAATGTACGTTTAACACGGTAACGTGGTGAGGTAGTAATGCAATGACTAAGGCAGAGTTTAAAAGAGATGAGAGAATGGTCTGAAATAGCTTCAGACTGTGGAATTATGACGAAGTTTATTATTTTTAATCCAAATGTTAACAACAAATGAAGTGTGTGTCCACCACTTGGAGTGGGTCCTATAACATTCTGATTAATTCCAACTGAATCTAGAATGGACACAACTGCTGCTCTTGAGGGAGTCTTCCTGATTATCAAAATGAATATTAAAGTAACCAATAATTAATGCTTTGTCTAAAGAAGTAGCTAAATTTGTGATGAAATTTGCAAATTCTGTGAGAAAATCAGAGTAGGGCCCTGGGTGTCTTTAAATAATAATTAGTGGAATTGACTGAATGGACCTGCTTTTGGACACTAAAAATCTTATGTTAATCTTTTGTGTGACGCTTAGATTATTATTATAAATAGCTGCAACTCCGCCTCCTCTGCCATTTAGACGGGGTTGGTGTAAGTAACTATACCCAGGAGGACTCACGTCATTTAATGCTACATATTTATTCGGTTTAATCCATGTTTCTGTCAAACACATTATTTTAAACTCCTGGTCGGTAATAATTTCGTTTATACTAAGCGCTTTTGACGTGAGAGATCTAATGTTCAACAGTCCTATCTTTTAGATCAGAGGTGCTGGCTGTGCATTCAGTCCTATTTAATTTAATGTTAAACAGGTTACTAAAACAAACTTTTTGAGAATTCCTATATTTTGGTTTCGCTCGGGGGGACAGACAGTCTCAATTTGGTGGATCCTGAGTGACGACTTTGTGCAGCTAGCAGACGATCGGTTTAGCCTGCCAGTCTGCTCCCTGGCCTTGGCTCTGGACAGTCACTTGTTAACTAGTGCTGTTCTGAGACTATGACCTATACTACAAGAAATGAGAGCGGCACCTTCTCGAGTGGGATGGATACCATTCCGCCCTAACAGGCCAGCCTTGCCCTTAAAATTGCTCCAATTATTTATGAAGCCCACATTGTTTTTGGAGCACCACTCGGACATCCAGCAGTTCAACGACCATAGCCTGCTGTAGGCTACATCGCCACATTGCTTTGGTAAGGGGCCAGAGCATGTTACTGCATCAGACATTGCCTTCGCTAATTTACACACCTCTATAATATTACTCTTAGTAACCTCTGACTGTCTAAGGCGTATATCATTAGCTCCTGTGTGAAATCTTAGAGAACCTGTGCTTTCCTAAAAATATAAGGCGACCTGCTATGTCTGGCACCCTGGCTCCCAGTATACACATAACCTGTGCTGCTGGTGCCCCTTAAGGTCTAGCTAATTTTACGTGCCTCAGAATAGAGTCTCCTAAAACCAGAGCTCTTTCAGGTTTCTCAGCGAGTGCATCACTGAGGAGAGCAAACCTGTTGGATACGTGAAGTTTTAGCTTTGGCTTTGTGAGTATGCCGCCGAGCAGTCACCCACTCGCCCCGCTGCGCGGCCTCTAATGCCGGAGTTGGGGGAAAGCTAACTCCACCTAGGGCATCCAGACTTCCCCTGCAGAACCTGGACTGCTCTCGCACCCACTACTTCTCTACACTCTGGATAGCTCCTCTAATGCTAAGATCTTCTCCGTTAAAGAGCAAACTAGCTTACACAACGGAGAAAGACTGACTAAACATGTCACACATTACACACTGAATGAACTGGATGTTCGACATAGCAGAGAAATTGCATACCCTAATGTGGTTACTTTAGTGTGTGTTCGTAGTTCTGGTGGGAATGGTCTCCACTCACTGCTTTCAAACCCTCAAACAGGGAAAAAAGCTATTTTTCGCTATTCCGAAAGCCAAAATAGACGAAACGGATCAAACGGAAAGTAAAGGATGCCGGAAATCTAAGCAATATTTAGATATTTTAAAGCGATGAGAGAGAAAAAGATTAACTGTAAAAATTTAAACGCTGATACAAACAAAATTCCCGGCAAACAATTCAACAACAGGAAACAGGAACTGACATCACCAATCCACCAACCACTAACCACTGAAATGGATTTCATGGTTCCA
This sequence comes from Silurus asotus, assembly GCA_024362625.1. Classification (NCBI taxonomy): domain Eukaryota; kingdom Metazoa; phylum Chordata; class Actinopteri; order Siluriformes; family Siluridae; genus Silurus; species Silurus asotus. Next base: position 6,110,374 of record MU596817.1, read on the forward strand.
TTTATCGCAGCAATTCTTCCAGGTCCTGAAGCAGCAAAACAGCCACAAAATGTCACACTACCACCACCATATTTTACTGTGGGTATGATGCTCTTTTTCTCTTTTTTTCTGAAAGAAGTGTTACCTTTACACCAGACATAATGGGACACACACCTTTTTACTAATATTTCAATTAGTTTGATGATCTGAAACATTAAAGTGTAACAAACATGCAAAAAAGAATATACAGTGAGGAAAATAAGTATTTGAACACCCTGCTATTTTGCAAGTTCTCCCACTTAGAAAACATGGAGAGGTCTGAAATGGTCATCATAGGTACATGTCCACTGTGAGAGACATAATCTAAAAAAAAGAAAATCCAGAAATCACTATATAATTTTAAAACTATTTATTTGTATGATACAGCTGCAAATAAGTATTTGAACACCTGTCTATCAGCTAGAATTCTGACCCTCAAAGACCTGTTAGTCTGCCTTTAAAATGTCCACCTCCACTACATTTATTATCCTAAATTAGATGCACCTGTTTGAGGTCGATAGCTGCATAAAGACACCTGTCCACCCCATACAATCAGTAAGAATCCAACTACTAACATGGCTAAGACCAAAGACCAGCTTGGTGAAAAAAGGTCCACTGTTGGAGCAATCATTAGAAAATGGAAGGAGCTAAACATGACTGTCAATCGCCCTCGGACTGGGGCTCCATGCAAGATCTCACCTCATGGGGTCTCAGTGATCCTAAGGAAGGTGAGAAATCAGCCCAGAACTACACAGGAGGAGCTGGTCAATGAGCTGAAAAGAGCTGGGACCACCATTTCCAAGGTTACTGTTGGTAATACACTAAGACGTCACGGTTTGAAATCATGCATGGCACGGAAGGTTCCCCTGCTTAAACCAGCACATGTCCAGGCACGTCTTAAGTTTGCCAATGACCATTTGGATGATCCAGAGGAGTCATGGGAGAAAGTCATGTGGTCAGATGAGACCAAAACAGAACTTTTGGGTCATAATTCCACTAAATGTGTTTGGAGGAAGAAGAATGATGAGTACCATCGCAAGAACACCATCCTTACTGTGAAGCATGGGGGGTGGTAGCATCATGCTTTGGGGGTGTTTTTCTGCACATGGGACAGGGTGACTGCACTGTATTAAGGAGAGGATGACCGGGGCCATGTATTGCGAGATTTTGGGGAACAACCTCCTTCCCTCAGTTAAGGCATTGAAGATGGGTCGAGGCTGGGTCTTCCAACATGACAATGACCTGAAGCACACAGCCAGGATAACCGAGGAGTGGCTCTGTAAGAAGCATATCAAGGTTCTGGCATGGCCTAGCCAGTCTTTAGACCCAAACCCAATAGAGAATCTTTGGAAGGAGCTCAAACTCAGTGTTTCTAAGCAACAGGCCAGAAACCTGACTGATCTAGAGAAGATCTGTGTGGAGGAGTGGGCCAAAATCCCTCCTGCAGTGTGTGCAACCCTGGTGAAAAACTAAAGGAAACGTTTGACCTCTGACAAAGGCTACTGTACCAAATATTAACATTGACTTTCTCAGGTGTTCAAATACTTATTTGCAGCTGTATCATACAAAAATACTTATTTGCAGCTGTATCATACAAATAAATAGTTTAAAAAAATCATATATTGTGATTTCTGGATTTTTTTTTAGAATATGTCCCTCAGGGACATGCACCTACGATGACAATTTCAGACCCCTGAGGGAGAACTTGCAAAATAGCAGGGTGTTCAAATACTTATTTATACAAAAAAAAATAATACAAAAAAAGAGAAAAATCCAACCTTTCATTTAAGTACATTACTTTGGTGGTTAAAAAAAAAAATCATACATTTAGAGAAAAAAAAACTTGAAATCATGTGTCCCACAACTATTGGCACCCCTGATGTTAATACTTTGTACAACCTCCTTTTGTCAACAAGACAGCACTTAATCTCCTCCTATAACATTTCACAAGATTGGAGAACACAGAGAGAGGGATTTTTGACCATTCTTCTTTGCGCAATCTTTCTAGATCATCCAGTGTCCTGGGTCCTCTCTTATGCACTCTTCTCTTTAGCTCGCCCCACA